>JBBPMD010000251.1:0-34958 GCA_038090095.1 Zangia roseola
ACGCTCGAGCAGTACCGAAGGACGGTACTTTGAATCAGACGTGCCATTGTACAATGTCTGCTGTATCGCGAGACACGTATCTAGACCAATGCTACAAAGTTACGTTAGCAAAACACGCTTGCACACCATCATGGACTCACAAGTCAGCTGCAAGCAAGATCAGCGATCAGCCGACACGAAACATGATCAAAGCTTACCGAGCTGAAGTGGGCCCATCGGATGCGCCATGCCCAGTCTGAATGTCTTGTCAATGTCATCTCTGGTCGCAACACCCTGTAACGAATCAGCATCACATCCACGATACGTAGCGCGGACGGAACCTTCTCGAGACACATGATGGCCTCGTTTATAAATGGCATCAACAGCGCATTTGAGACAAAACCCGGCACGTCCTGCGATGTGGCGACCTCTTAATACACGTATCAGTTATCGTAGCCCGACCAAATGCCAAGTATTCCACCTTTACCACACGCCTCTGCAAACGCACGCGCTCGGTCAAGCGTGTCCTTCGACGTTTGCATCGCCGAGATCAGTTCGACGAGTTTCTACAACCCAAGCTCACCTCGTCTCTCACACAAACATCAACCACGACTTACCATTACCGGCACCGGATTGAAGAAATGTAACCCTAACCGAACCCTACATCAGCTACACCCTTTCCCTCGCGCACATCGACACTCACCGACGACCCGACTCGCCGCTCGTGTCCCCTCCTCCGACGCAGCAGACACCCCCTCCGGCACCACCGCCGCAGCGATCTTGGTAACGCTAATCGACGACGTATTCGATGCCAGAATCGCCTGCTCGTTCAATGTCTCTCGCAAACCCCGGAATACGCGCTTCTTCAACTCGACCTGCTCTGACACTGCTTCGACGACCATGTCCACGTCTCGCATCGCCGAGAGCGTATCGACCACTCGGATGCGGTCCTTGGCTTCTGCGGCCTCGGTTGCGGTGAGGCGGCCTTTGGAGACGTCTTTGGAGAGGAGGTTGGAGAGGAACGAAGTGGCGTTGGAGAGTTGGGTGGGGGACGTGTCGTGGAGAAGTACAGGAACTTTGGCGCGGACAGCAGAGACAAAGGCAATCCCAGTGCCCATCTGGCCTGCGCCAAGGACGCCGAGTTGTCTAATACCATGTGCGATCGACATGCTAGTAGAAAGTGAAAGAACGAATCACGTGCATGAGAGACGGTCCGAGACCGGTCCCACTTTCCCTTGTCTCGTTACTCATGCCAGTGCCTCACTCACTGACATGTCGTCAACCGAGTCATCTTCCCAGACTTTACCTCCTCGATGTGAACATCTAAAGGACGCAAGGAATCTCGTCGTGTGTATCAATGGCACTTCTGATCAATCCGATCAGAATGTAGGTCTTTTATATCTGAGGAGTCTCTCAGCTCAGTAATTTGGTCAGAATTCCAACATTGTGAAACTGTTTTCCGAGATCGACGTAGAGACTGGAATATCCCATCCAACACAATATATTTATTATTTGAGTGGCACTGACACGAGTTCAAGTTTATTCAGCCGAATGCAAAGAGCAGTGATCGATAGACCCAGCACGACAATTTCAAGGTTCTTATCTCGTCCAATTATTTGCTTGTCGATGGTGTGGAACTTTTTTCAATAGCAGGAATATGGAAGAAGAAGTCAAAGATGCGTATACCTGGTTAGTGAGTCGCTATGAAGAGGGGGATCGGGTCTTCCTCTTTGGTAAGTAATTTCTTGTCGTCATTAACCGCTGCTTGATTATACTGCAGGATTCTCTAAGGGTGCATATCAAGTACGGGTTCTCGCGGCGATGATACACGAGGTATGGGAACGAACAAAATTTTTTGTACGTTCATTGATGAGCATTCATTAGGTTGGGTTGATAAGGATAGGAACGAAGAAACAGGTTGGAGCGTGAGTGACTAGCTTCTCCCACCCGCGAACTCGACAATTAATGCTGGATAGTGCTTACGATTACTACAAAGAAATGCAGCAAGGAAAAGCGAAGGCACAGGAATTCGCCAGGGAATTCAAAAAGACATTTTCTTGTAATGGAATGAGAGTGCATTTCGTTGGCGTATGGTGAATCTCACATAATATACATATCAGTCAGATGAAGCCCATGGCTGATCGATGATCTCGGCCAGGGACACTGTCTCTTCGATCGGGCTTGTCAAGAAAGACCGTTTCCTGTCTGCATCTTCGTCCTCAGCGCACGCTTGCCACTTCCGGCATGCACTATCTCTCGACGAACGTCGCGTTAAGTTCCTGCCAGAGTACTTCCGCGAAACGGAGGAGTTTAAGTCTGTTGTTTCCTCTGACGCCGAGCAAACAATAAATCCTGCAAGCGAACGGCGCAAACTTCCCATGATTGATAACGACATTAAGGAAGTCTGGTTTTCCGGCAGTCATTCAGATGTGTGAGTGCGCATTCGGATAGCATATCCATCTACTAATATATGTCGCACAGAGGTGGTCGAGACAGAGCGGAGAAGCTTCAGCAAGCTGGCAACATCTCGCTCCTATGGATGCGACGGGAAGCCACAGAACATGGCCTCGTACTGCGACCGACAAATTCGGACCGCTTACCAGACGATCCTGATCGTGGAGGCAGTAACCCGATCAATCCCGGATGGCGAAGCGTCGAGTATTTGTATGCCACTAAAACGGAGGAACTTCAGATGACTCACAAAGATCTTGTGCAACTCCGCGATGACCTCGGGACTGCATCCTCTCAGATACATACTACAAAGGAGGAACTCGCCACTGCACGTAAGGATCTCGGGGACTGGAAGCGTTCAGACGCCGCTAAAGCGAAAGAACTTGTTAATGCACAAGAGAGAATCGCGAAGCTTCAGCAGGACCTTTCTGCCTCGTCTTCACGCACCATCGAGCTCGAGGAGCATAACAAAACACTGTCAGTTCAACTCAGCTCTTCCCGCAAGGAACTAGAGGAGAAAGATCGCGTCATCTCGTTACTCACTGCCGAGGTTGATCAATGGAAGCGTTCGGATGCTATGAAAGCTGAGCAGATCGCCACCATTCTCCAACAAGTCGAGAAGCTTCAGCAAGATTTGTCCGTCTCAACCTCTCAACTCGTTTCTGCGCGCGATCAGCTCAAAATATCTCAATCTCGGGCAGAGAAGATCCAGAAGCATTACGACAAAAATTTAAAGGAGCTCAAATCCACCGTTGCAGAGTGCCAGTCCAAACCGTTTGCCGTGCAATGGTTTGTCTCCCAGGCTGATGCATACGCGGAAAAGACTATCACAGAGATGCTGGAAGATCTCAATTCGGACATTGGACAGAGCACTTCCCAGATGGCCAATCATATAACCCAGGACTTCCAGCCAGTCATGGAAGCAACCGAGGAGCAAGTGTTTGCGGTGCAAAGGGTCTCGAAGTCGATAGGTCAAAGATTGGTAGACTGTTTGGGAAGAATATCACGCTTCAACATGACCTCGTACCTAACCATCGCATTTCGCGCCTACCTTACGAACCATATATGCTGGATCATCTCATCATGGGGCCTCGAGGAAAGGCAAGACAGGTTTCTCAGTGAGATCTACGAGAAAATGCAGAAATCAGGTGAGAAGTCGAGTTTCAATTGCGCGTTCTGCTAACAGCAGAAACAGCGATACAAGTTGACTCTGGAGGCTGGCGATCTCTCACGCGTGCCCATACCTCGCCCAACTGCATCAGCGACTCCACTCTTATCTCAGCTGCCATGGAAGCGCTCTCGGACATCGTTTTGGCAGCTGGTTGTGCCACGTCCGCTTCCGCGGCAAAGTCGAAGGTTTCGACGAGGAGCTGGGACAGCGTGTCGTCCATTGTTTTGAATGCTGTGCAACTTCGCAAGATCATTAGAGATGTGGTGTCAAGCGATTTCAACGTGATAAATGTCCGAGATGTTGACAAGTTCGACGATACACTGATGGAAGTGGACGCGATTGATGACGATCAAGGTCAGGCAAGGCGGGTCGCGAGGCCAACGGGCCGAAGAATTTTGTGCCAGACTTCTCTGGGGCTGAAAAAGCGAATGTGCGAGGTGCCAGGGTTGGAAGACACGACAACGATAATCAAGGCGAAAGTTGTTCTCGAGTATTTTTTACTCTAGCACAGCGATTCCATCCTTGTGCCTGCATGCTTTATTTCGATTCTTTTTACCCCTCCATGATTCTCTCTTACCTGGTGTGTCCCACCAGCGATGAGACCCAGATCGATGAGACCTTGATCCTGGTCCGCAATGAGAAGCCCGAGTTCGGGTTGGGTTCTATTTCCTACATCATGATCAAGTGCTAGACCAGCCAACTTGAGCGTATATGTATATTAGAGCTTATCGAGCGTCAAAAAGAGGGAAAGCCATTGTCAAAACATCACGTTCACAAAACGAACCGCCGTGAGAGGAGATGAAAAACAACAAACGAGAGAGAGGGAGAGAGAGAGAGAGAGCATCCAAATCGAGAATAGCAGCGTAGAATGAATTGAGCACTGTGAACAAGGTAAAACGAGAGCCGATGATCGTGGGATAGGTTGAAAGGATACATAGTAAGAAGGCAATACCAACGGGGAATATTTATATACGTGTAATGCGGATGGAATGGTAATGAGTGCGGTAGAGGCAGAGATTGCGACAAGGATGAGATGCCGGTAACAGATCTAAATCGAAACAGTTGCGTAGCGAGGTCGAGTGAATAGATGCAAGCATGTGCTGGTGATATACGTGTCGGTAGTGGGGCAAGGTAATCAGGGTAGCCCCTGGGACAACATGCGCTTAGACGCGCATGGAATCATCGGGCTTGACGATGACTCAGAAAGTGCAGAGATTCAAGGTGCAGGATCACCGGATCAGCTTTCCCCAATCCAAGACGCCTGTTCCCTTTTCTCCTCCGCCTTCCCGCCGCGGGAAGGCATTCCAGAACCTGAGCGTTTCATCCCCAGCCCCAGTGACAATCGTTTCCCCATCAGGACTCATGGCGAGATAGAGTACCCGATGCGTGTGTCCGGTCAGGGAAGCAACTTGGGAAAGCGAAGGATAACGCCATATGCATATCTGATTCTGAGCCGTCGTGCTTGAAAATCCGTGAGTACTAACGAGTTCGTGGGAGGTATGCGACCAGATAAGATTGCAGACCTGTACCAAAAACCGTCAGTCACAAAACGCGCGAGTAAAGATACAAACCTTACCTGGCTCCCAGTGTCTAACTCGTTCAACATTGTGCCCGTAAACGTATTCCAAAATCGAATATGTTTATCCTGAGTCCCGCCACCCGTAGCAAGCACCCCAGAAACGTGAGGATCCCAAGCGAGCGCTTTGACTGCTGCAGTGTGTTCGTGGAACTTCCACAAGGGGACATCCCCGTCCCCGTCCCCACTACTATTCGATCTGGAGCGACGTGTCGATGTGCCGATACCACCTCCAGGTCCCGACCCGGAAGAGTGAATAGACGACGCAATGGAGGACGCACGACGAGATCCACGGAGATCCCATATACATACTTTGTTATCGTTGCCTCCGCTAGCAAGAGCGGAACCCATCCCAGAACCGCCAGGGCCCTGCGCAGGGGCGCCTCCTGCACTTGGAGCACCGATGCCTCCTTCAACCCCAGGCGTTCCAGTAGTTGCACTGCGAGGATTTCCAAAGCCCATACCTAATTCGCCACTCCACCGTAAACCACAAACTTCCTGGCGATGTCCTGCACACTTCCTGAACGGCCTCCCGCCAGCGCCTTCGCGTACGTCTCGGTGATGGACCATACGATCTCGGCTTCCACTACTTAGAATATGTCCATTCCAAGATAGAGCACCGATTCGTTGACTATGTGCAGGGGCATAGGTACGGAGACGTGTGAGAGTCGGAGCGTCGTAGATGAGTAGATGCCCAGAGAGAGTGCCTATCGCGAGTGTAGTACCCTGTCTTACGTTAGCACATGCAGATCAGATCAAAACGCGACACATACTTTTTGCACCCATGCAACCGAGCTAATAGTGTCGCCAGCGGGGCCCAGGTCGACCAGCTTGGAGACAGCCGCATTATGAGCCATCCAAAGGTAGACGCAACTACCCAAACCAACACCGAGTATGTTCGTACTCGACCAATCGACTAGATTGAGGTAAAAATCGTCCGCGAGATCCGGTGCATCGAGAACCCTATAAGGTGTCTTGCAGACGCTACGAAGCTGTCGACGTGGTGACTCGAGGAGCTGGCGCGATTCCGCACGCACAGGAGACATGGAATAGGCTTCGTCGGTAGGTGTATCTAGACGACGACCGGTGGTCGGTGTGGGAGATGGAGAGGTGTAATGGAATATGCGCCGGCGCGTTGGCGTGGAAGGTGCGATGGACGAGGACGGTTGCATCGGGCGCGTAGGTGATGCAGGACGGCGAGGCGAGGGTGGGGTTACTTCGCTGTGGAGAATTGAATTGAATATAGCATTGGCTTGTTCTATTGGGGACAGATGGGATCGGGGGAAAGCATCAGAGCCGAGTGAGTTGAAACGGAACTGCAAGGACAAACGCACCCTTTATAGCATCTGATTCGGAGGGTATAGTGCGATTCTTCGAAGGTGTCGAAGGACTACTGTCGTCCATGAGATGATAAGACGTTCTCATATCACCGGTGTCTCTGCTGGGCACGAAACGATCGCCATACTGGGTGTGTGCACGAGAGGGGTGTTCGGGTGATTCTGGGCCGGACGTGTCGCTCGCGGTGAGTTGTGAGTAATTGAGGGAAGGGATCGGGGCGGTGTTAGGCATTGGGGGAGTGAGAGCAAAAGCGGGAACTACGCGTTGCCTGTTTCTGCGGGGAGTGTCGTCGTCGGTATCTTGATGTGCGGCGCGGAGTCGTTTGCCAAAGGGCGAGTTTTTGAGGCCGGACATGGCGACGGTGAGGGAGACGAGGTTCGGGTGTAAATGCGACGACGAGAGAATGAGTCGGCGAATGCAGTCGAACCCGGGGTCGTAGACAACGGTGAACCAAACGACGCGTCGATTACCTAACACCCTCCCCCCCTTCGCGCTTTTCAACTGGCGACACCCCAAACAATTTGGAAAAAAATGCGTGAAAATTCGATGGAACGCGGGGACACGGAAAAAACTCACCAGCGATCAAGTAGACGCATCAACACCCATTTCTGCCTAATTTCTAACCGGGCCAGCCAGGTCAGGGTGTGCCGTGAAGTCACGTCCATTCAGACGGAGACTGAAATTCAAGTCCGGCTCACGCGTCGTTAGTACGCGTCGTCGTCGACCGCGACGACGACAACGTAGCAACAGTAACGCACCTTCCAGGTATTTTGAGAGGGACGAAGTCTCTATGGTCTCCGAGTAGTGTCTTTTCTCTCCATGACACCCAGGATGCCAACCACATACTCTGGACAGTGTGCGACAAGTGTAAGTGAAGTGGATACGAAACAACCTTGACGAGAGTTCGTTGTTCTCCGCGTGTGATGGCCAACGTCGATTTTCCGCTAGGCGCCCGTTTTTCGAAAGTCGGTAATAGAGGGTGTGATAAAAGTATGATGACTGCGTGGCTTTGCGTCGTCGTTCCCACTCGTGGCTAATTGGCTCGCAGCGAAATTATGCCGTCCCGTCATATCTGTCATACAGCCTTGGCTAAATCAATCATCATCACAACAGCCATCGATTATCTCAATCAAAGATGTTTATCTACGTATCGTCAATTACTCGTACGTATCAATTCCTCCTCATCCATACCCTCAATACCTCGTTGTGGTCCCACTTCGAAACCTCATAGCGTGCGTCGTAATCCCACCCGCCCACTTGGGCTCGTATCATGGCACCTGGGATGAACCTAGTAGACACACGATCAGTGTTGGCTACCAGAGCGGATAGACAAGCCGGAGATTCGCCACGGTCGTTCCTGTACACAGACGTGTGGAAGAGCGAACAGATACGGCATACCCTTTGGAAGGTGATATCCATCGTAAGCATCGCCGTCCGTCACAACACGCGGGAGGGCTGCGCCTACTTTCAATCCGTGTTCAAGGCATCAAGTGACTACTCACAAAGGCGCACCATCTCAGTGTCTCACGAATGATAATGGCAGCGACGGACTATCATCGAACATCAGTAGCCTCTCCTTGCCGACTACCGCAACTATCTGGGCATAAATCTTGTCCTGGCCAGCCGGATAGATAACAATCGCAAGCAGGAACATCGTCAGGGCAGAGTTCGTCTACATTGGGATGAGGAATTCAGGTCGGAGGTATGACCTACGCACGGTTTCCGACATCGCTGCGAGCGTTGGGGTGAGCAGTGAAGACGCATACTACCCAGAAAAGCGGTGGCTGCGGCATCTTTGAGAGTTAGTGACAGAGCAGTGATGTCTGTCTCGACTTCCTCTCGGAGGCCACCGAAGACGGGAGATGGTGCCTTGGTCCTGGTCGCGCGTCGGAGTGTATATGCTCTGTATCGTTAGGTGTTTACCTACCTTGTTTCCCAACGTGTGCGCAAAATGAGTCTCAACCCAATTTTTGGCCCATTTTTTGCACAAGGGGCTGCGTTCCTGTTAATGCCCATACCCAGAGGCCACGGTGGGACACGTAGAACTAGCCATTAGTCAACTCCCGTCCAGATATATACTCGACCATCAGTGTTTACTCACCAGGAACATGCCCAGAATTCCCGCTACTTCCGGCGGTTAACCACGGCTCGCTGGTGTCGACTCTGACCATATTCCCGACAATAGGGCATGGTAGAGGGCCTGGGGGTAGCGGATATCGAGAAAACGTTCGAGCCTCCCTGAGGCGTCGATGAAGGGCATCTATGACAGCATAGGCGAATATAACGCCACACAATGCCGACCGGTTGGGTGCCATAGTCGATTCAGGAGTAGATGAAAGTCTCTCTGAGCCTACCGAAGGAGACACCGAGAAACACATACACCACCCGGATGCCTTCCCTGAGGTCTCTCGATGTTGCCGATATAGTGGGGTCATCGCCGAGTTTAGATAAAACGTAGAATGGAGTGCACGACCCGAAGACCGGAGACACAGGCTCTGGGGCTAGTCACCTACTCGCTTCTTAGGCGCAGTAATTGTCAATGACACAGGGACCGTGTATGAATTGGAGCACTCGCCTCGCAACGAGATAGACGGCCGGCATATAGATCGAGGTCACATAAAAAGGCACATTGCCGTTCGCAGTTTGCAATGTGATAGATAGGAGATGTAAGGAGTTCGTTGCCTTACACTGAGTCATAGGAGTTGGCGAACGAACGCGGTACACCTCAGTGAGGCGACGACTGAGTAAGGTTCTATAAGCCGCGGCGATAAACTTGCAGAGTAACGTCAGACCACAGAACGGAAGATCAGTCGTTAAGGAGTATCGAAGTAATAATCAGACTCACCTAGTTGTGCTCGGATCGGTGTCCCCGGGGAAGATGGTATTGCGCTCGCGCCGATTGCCCAAGAAACGAGTTGAGCTTTTATGCTTCAGTCACTGCGAAATGTCGTTATTGCAAGGCCATGCGCATACTCATTCTTGCACGCTAGAAATACGGTCGCTGGGGTCCCGGGGATAACATCCAGGTGACATACCTACCCGGAACCTCGACTCCCTTGCGCCATTCCGTCCTCAATATTGGCGAGGTCAAGCTCAATCTGCGTTTTTGAATATGAGCTACTGCCTGCTGGTTCGGAGTCGGGAAAAACAAGTTGCCGTGCGAACCGTATGACCAGGGCCCCTTATTACGTCGAACTTGAAGCCTTCTCCAACTCGAACAACTGCCATCCCCATAGCTGCAATTTCTACACAATATCTTGCACGACACCCATACGAGCACCCTCAGCGGTGACCTCAGCACCCAGCAACAGCCATGACCATTCGTGACCGCTTAGGGGCCATATTCGGCTTCAACCCAATACCCACATCCATCCTATTAGTCCTCATTTATGCAGCGATATTCAGTACCGTAATGGTTACAGACGACCTGCCTTCAATCCCCAAGAGCACGCGAGGACTCGACTTGGACCAAGCTTGGTGGGATCTTCACCAGGTATGCTTTCCTTCCTCATTTCATACAGCGCGCTGACCTCGCTTACCAAGGTGTCTGCCAGACCTCATTCCTTCAACTCCCATGCCAATGATCTTGTTCGTGACCTTATCCTCGAGCGCCTCGGAGATGTAGCTTCGCGGCATCCTCATGTCACAATCGATTACGACGTCATCTCGAATGCATCGTGGGCTACAGGCCTTTTCTCCACGGCACCACGCGCCATCTACCAAGAAGGAAACAACATCCTCGTCAGGGTAGAAGGCACCGACCCTGCGTTTCGTGAATCTGGCGGTTTCTTGCTATCCGCTCATTATGATTCAGTGTCGACTGCACCTGGTACGACCGACGACTCGATGGGAATCGTCACCTTGATGCAGATGGTGGAACACTTTGCGAAGAACAGACCAAAACGGACGGTCATATTCAACTTTAATAATAATGAAGAATCTGGCCTGAACGGCGCACATACGTATGTTTCCAAATCTAACACAAGAATGCTATTCATGCCCTTCACAAGTTTCTTACAGCACCCATGGGCCAACGTCAGTGATGTATTCCTCAATCTCGAAGGCGCTGCCGCAGGCGGGTGGGTTTGTCGCTTCACTGGTGACATTTCGCCACCACTGATCACCTGATGTAGTCGACCGGTAGTGTTTCGAGCTACCACCATCGCCCCCCTTTTGTCCTGGACGAGCAACCACGTCCCGCATCCACATGCCAACGTGATCTTTGCAGACGCGTTTTCACGTGGCGTTGTACGATCTGGGACGGATTATTCCGTCTACGAGCAAGCTGGTTTAGATGGTCTCGACTTTGCCTTTTATAGGGGAAGAAGTCGTTATCATACGTGGTACGATTCGGTGTCCGGCATGGAAGGTGGCAAGAAAGCTCTCTGGGCGATGATGGAAGCCACTCATGGAGCAAGTCTCGTTCTCGCCAATGACGAAGCAGTTCATACTCAGCCTCTCCCAAAACAAGAGAGACCCGTTTACTTTGAACGTGAGCGTTCCACAGTCATATTCATTCACAGTGGTCTTACATTGAGTTCGTCAGTATTTGGCGCTGCTTTAGTCCTGTTCTCGCTGGAAACGTTGTTCATCACGAACGTGGTTTTACTCTCTACTGGCCCCATCCTTCTTTTGCTCCTCGTATATTCAAAACATATTGTCCGCTTAAGTAGGAGGGTTCGACTCCAGCATCATGCCGGCCTTCATGAAAATAACGCTCGTGAAAATGCGTCATATAACGAAGGGACTTTAGCTGTGTTGAAGCAGTTGGGAGCTATAGTTTGGAACTCGACCAAGTTCTGGGTCGCTTTGGCGATCAGCATAGGTCTTCAGGTAGCACTGATCGCAGGGTATGTCAACCTGAATCCTTTCGTGAGTTCTACTTTTTTTTGAAGAATGGATTCCTGACACAAGCGACTAGATCATTCATTCCCATCCTTTCTTGGTGTTCGCTTCCGCTTTGTCGTTGGCTTTCCTGTCGACTGTTTTGGTGATTTCCTTCCCTTGTAATGTTCGCCACATCGTGCTGGCCCCAGAGCAACAAAAGCTTTCGATTCTGTTGCAGATTTACAGCTTCACCTGGGTATTGCTCGTCCTCGCTACGATTGTGCTACGCAGTGCTGAGATAGGTAGCACCTACGTCATCACCGCATGGAATGCGTGCGCCTTCGTTGGGTGCGTCTCGGGCTTACTAGAGGCGATGACGAATACACGTGGTTTTGGGATCGAAACCGAGGTTGGGTCTGAGAACCATACCTACGCGGGGAGTGGATACCATGCTATCAGCACCGAAGAGGAGACAAATGGACGACAGTCGTCAACCAGGATCGTCGAAGACCCCGAACCCACAGAGACCACACCGCTCGTTCCACGGGAGCGGCTGCGCCCGCTTCCGCCAATCCCCAACGAAGGGGCCATCGGATGGTGGATTCTGCAGTTACTACTTGTGGTTCCCTTTCCAGTTATCTTGGTGTTCCATATTTCGGTCATGGTCCTGGGCGCGGCGAATCAAACGCTCACGGATGGAAACAGCCCTGCGCAGAGTAAGTTTTGTTCAACAAGGTGTTGCTTTACTCACGCGCTCGAATCTTCAGCCTACGGTGTCTTGTCCTTTTTGGCTGTTCTGCTCGTTTTACCCATGGCTCCATTCAGCATCAACGTACATCGATGGCTCACGCTCCTCGTACTCGCCATTTTCCTAGTCTCTACCGTATATACTTGGACCGTATTCCCGTTCTCGCAAGAAGCACCGCTCAAATTATATTTCCTCCAGACCGTGAATCTGACGAGTTCAGGGACTGGCGTCGACTATACAACGACTGCGCTCACTGGACCCAAGAAGTTCCTAGTCCGTCACATCATACCGGAGCTCCCGTCTGCTTTTGGCAAGTCTGTAACGTGCTATGATGCGCCGGATAAAGTCGGCCTTCAGACATGCTCCTGGGAGGTTGATGGGGAGATGGCACCTTCGCCTGGCGGGAAGGCTATGTCGTACAAGGATGTGCCATGGGTATCGTATTCAGTGGACCGCACAGGACCGCATGGGGCTCGGGTCACCGTGCAGGGTCTCAACACGCGATTCTGCACCCTTGCGTTTACCAACCGACGGATATCCAAGTTGAGTGTCAGCGGGGATGGGTCCAAAGGCTTGCAAAAGGGGTACGAGATCCCCGAGGATGGGATAACTCAAGTGCAGCTCTGGAGCCGCGAGTTTGGGAAAGAGTTTGAGGTGACGGTGGAGTGGAAGGACAGGGACGAGGACGTGTTGGAGCCACTCCAGGGACAGGTGAGCTGTGGATGGGACGAGTATGAGCGGGGGACGGTTGGGGGAGGGCGATCGGGGGGTAAGATTCCGTCGTTGGAGGAGACGATGCAGTTTTTGCCAGAGTGGGCTGTGGTGACCAAGTCGACGTCTGCGCTTTTCAATGCGGGGAGGGTGTTTTCGATTTGAACATTATATACATATTCCATGTCATTAGTCATCTCACGCTACTCAATGTCTACCAGTCTTGCCGCACAAATCCAAACACTCGAAGCCGAAAACGTCGCTCCTAAAGAATGGACTCTCCTTGGTGAAGCCTCTGCTCGTACCCGCCCACTCGACTCCCTCCTCGCCGAAGACCTCGAATTCGAGCGCACCTCCCGCAACGTCCCCATCGTCACCGAAGCCACCGTCGCCGCCCTCGAAGAACGCATCAAGGCACGCATCAAGGAGGGTCGGTTCGACGATGTCGTCCGACAGCAGCCTGGCGCCCCCGTGCCGTTTTTGCCATCCAGGCTGGTCGAGCTGCAGGATACCAAATCGGCACAGTCGTTGGCCCAGATTTATGAGGGCGAGTACGTCGCTGCGCAATCGGGGACATCGGTGGACGACCGAGACGGCCGCTTACAGCGCGAGCACGAGGAGATCACTCGCTTGTGGGAGGGAATATCCGCAAGATTGGATGCGCTGTGTAACGCGCACCATGTGCCCAAACCGGTACGTTTTCGTCGTTGTAGTTGATTTTGCACGACCCTCATGGATATTGGAAGCCCAAGGCGAGCATCACCACTGTCTCAGATCTCCCAGCTACGTCTCTCGAATCAGCGTTGCCTTCCACACGATCAGCAGCGACTATGCTCGCCCCCGAGGAAATGCTCGCTCCTGTTTCCTCCTCTGATGTCCGCTCACGCAGTGAATTGACCCCATCCGAGAAACGCACACGTCGTGCAAAAGAGCGCAAGGCCAAAAAGAGAATGCAAGATGCGCTGAGCAAGACCGCGGTGAAATATGCCAAATCGGCATCAACCAAGTCCGGCAAGGTAAAACAGGAAAAGGAGGCGGCGCTCAAGAGCCTAGTCAAGTCTGGAAAGGGCGTCACTGTGGTCGGCAAGCCGAACAAGATACAGAAGAGGGGTGGCATGACGAAAAAAGCCAAGTGATGGAGATTTGGTTTCCAGGTACTTTGACATTGAATTCCGCCTGAGGGTCAACATTCACAGCTTTGCAGTGCAATACGCCAAACCCATCCCGGTCAAGCGTTAATCACCCTTACTCCGTTGTGACACGTTTTATCTGTCGAGACGTTGTAGGTCAAGGAGTAGGACACCGATCATTCTTCATTGGCACACACATTGTCGTCCTACTACAAACACCAGCTGATGTCCATCATACTCCACGAACAGCAAAGTCAGAAATTTCTAGTTGCATGTGTCGTCCTGGCACGCGTCCCCATGCGATGAGTATGTGTGTGGTGCGAGGATATCTCGGATGGCGTTTACGATGTCAGCTGTGCCCATCCAGATAAGCTGGTGAGGCTAAGTACGACCCTTAATTGTTGGAGGGCATCTTGATGGCCAGGCTCTTTGCTCATCTAGCTCCCTCAATTTACTACCTAACTCCCCTTCTAGCCACTATATAACGGCCTTTCACTCCTTCATTCTCCATCCCTTCTCGCCGGCAATGCGTTCCCTCCTCCTACCATCCGTTTGTTTGTTTCTCGGTCTTGGTGCTTATTCGAAACCCGTGCACTCTCGTTGGACTCTACACGAGCGCCGCTCACACATCCCCTCAGGATGGCACGTATCCCGTAAGCATCCCGCATCGGCCACCATCCCCCTCCGCTTCGCACTCGCACAGCCCAACCTCGAGAACCTGGATACATTCCTCTATGATGTCTCCCATCCCGACTCACCCAACTACGGCAAACACTGGTCCGCTGCCAAGATCGCCTCGACGTTCGCCCCGAGCCGCGCGTCTGTCGATGCTGTCCGGGACTGGCTACATGAGAGTGGCGTCGAGGCACACCGGATCAGGCACTCCGCGTCCAGGGGTTGGCTCGAGTTTAAAGCGACCGTCCAGGAGGCAGAGGATCTTTTGCATACGAACTATCGCGTGTACGGACACGAGACAGGTACCGAACACGTTGGTGAGTCGTATGTATGAACCTCTGAGCGTGTTTTGCCAACCATTTGGATGTTGTTTTGGTCAGCGTGCGAAGCATATCATCTTCCTGAGCATTTAGTGCCCCATGTCGACTTTGTCACGCCTACCGTTCATTTTGACGTCAAGCTGTTCAAGCGTTCTGATGGGGACGACCAACCGCTGAGAGGTATCGGCCAACCTGGCAATGGCAATGGTCCGAAAACTTCTGGCGGCCCATTGAGCGAGATCTCCGATCAGCTCGAGAACTGTAGCGCACAGATCACTCCTGCGTGTATCCGTGCTTTGTATAGTTTCGCGTATCAGCCAAAGGTCCCCGAGAAGAATAGCTACGGCATTGGTGAGTTTGGTAATAGCGCTGAACGAATTCTGCCTGAACTAGCGCGTAGTCGAATATACCCCACAATCATACCGTCAGGACGACCTTAATTTGTTTTCCAACAGATTCTCCCCAGATCTTAACGGCGTTAGTCCTAATATGGTTTCGATTGATGGAGGTTTGTACCTTGGTTCTGCACGTTAGCTCGAACGCAAAGTTACTAACACTTTCCCAGGTGTCCTGAGCCCGCAGAAATCACACGATATCAACGCCGAATCCAGCCTCGATCTCGAGTATGCCATGAACCTCGTTACCAAGGCACAAAATATCACTTTGTACCAAGTGGGTGACTCGGCGCAAGGTTTGAATTCGACTACGCATTTATTGTTTTCTGACTGAGAAAAATGGGCCTTTCCAGGTGCATCCTTCAACAATTTCCTTGACGCTCTTGATGGCTCTTATTGTACCTTTGAGGGCGGTGATGATCCGATTCAGGATGGTAGCTTCCCCGACGAGTGCGGTACCGTCAAACCTGCCAACGTCATCTCGACCTCGTACGAATACAACGAGGCCGATTTGACACTCGCCTATGCATCACGCCAATGTACTGAATACGGTAAACTTGGTCTTATGGGCGTGACTTTCCTGTACAGCTCTGGCGACAGCGGCGTCGCTGGTAATCGCCACAAATGCCTGAACCCAGATGGTATGGTGCCCTGTTCTACGCAACGATGTGTTCTTACTGAGATGTTTAAATTTTGGGCAGGCTCTCAATCTACCAGCGGCGAGATTTTCAACCCCGCATTCCCCTCTACTTGCCCCTACGTTACTTCTGTTGGTGCAACTCAAATCAACCCCGGAAACACCGTCCTCGATCCAGAGTCTGCATGCGAACAAGTCATTTTCTCAGGGGGTGGATTTAGCAACTATTTTGCATTGCCCGATTATCAGAAAGATGCCGTCACTTCGTATTTGAAGCATACCCCTCCACCATACCCTGATAACATCTGGAACTCGACCGGGAAGGTATGCCGGATATGTTTCTCGGGTGTCCCTACGGTTCACTCACGAAGTACCACACAGGTCCGCGCATTCCCCGACCTCTCTGCCAATGGCGCCAACTACGTGGTCGCGGTAAGCGACGTTCCTTTATCAGGTCCTAATCCTGTGTTGTTAACCAATGCATCGCCAGGTTGATGATCATTTTACCCTTTTACACGGCACTTCTGCGTCGGCACCCGTTGTGGGAGCAATGTTCACGGCGGTGAACGATGCGCGTATCGCGCGGGGGAAAGGACCCATTGGATTCGTCAACCCTATTGTGCGTCCTTTTTTTTGTTTTTCGTTTCTGTTGGTGACCAGGTCGATTCATACCACCACAGATCTATAGTGACGACTTTTCTGACGCTTTCAATGACATCACTAGCGGCACCAACCCCGGTTGTGGCACGCTTGGCTTCAACACGAGCCGTGGCTGGGACCCTGTCACAGGTCTTGGAACTCCCAACTTTCCTAAACTGCTCGCAAAGTGGATAGACCTGCCTTGAGAATGATCTGCCTGTTCTGTCACTGATATACATGGCTAATTCTCTTTTCATGACAACGATGACAATCCGCACATTTTATACATAGGACGCTGTCTAGTTACTACACTAACTTTCATGTGTTCAGTCATATTTTTTAGTAGTTTCGTCCGTCAGAATCGACTGGTAAGGACTTGAAGTGGTGATCATGATTCACGACCTCGTGTATTCGAGTTTGGAAACGACTACGAACCGGTCGGAGAAGGCGCCTTCATGATCAGTTGACATGCGGTCCGGATTCCGGAGTACATAGCTAAAAAAAACGCGCACTGGTCGCAGCCAATCTCCCATGTCACAGTCGCGTTTCTGGCCGAAGCATGGTCGCTGGAAGACCTTGATAGCTCGCGATATCAGCTTGTTTTCCTCGTCCACGAGTAGACCATATACCAATTCTGCGGAGTCCCAAGGAGCCCTCGTACACATACCCAAGTCCAACGTGTACCGATTCGGCGACCCCAACACGGCCGTACCCGCTCTTCGCGATGTCGACTGGACCGTCACAGAAGGCCAAAACTGGGCAGTCATTGGGTCTAACCAAAAGACCGCTCTGCTGCAGGTAACCGTGTCCGAATTGCATCCCCCGCCACTGACACATTGACGTGACACAGACATTGCGTGGACACATGCGCATCGCGCCCTCGCCGCCACCTCCCGGTGGACTCTTCCCCTTCCTGTCCGACCCACCGAGGGACGCGCATACCGCCGTCTCCCTCGTGTCCTTTGCCCACCGACCCAACTCTGCCGGGTCCGCCTTCTACGACTACACCGCGCGCTACGGCGCTGTCCGGGACGAAGACCGCATCACACTTCGCGAGAGCATGTTTGGCGAGTACGACTTTCTGAACCTACGACCCAAAGGCGGACACGTGTCCAAGACACCCGAGGAACGCGCCTCGGACGAGGCAAAGATGGCCATCTTTGAGGACCTGTCGACGAGGTTGGGTCTGTCGCCGCTTTTGGACTTGCCGCTGGTAGCACTGTCGAATGGCCAGACACGTCGGGCACGGATCGTGAAAGCCATTCTTGCTCAGCCAGAGCTGTTGCTGCTCGATGAACTTCTAAGTCTGTGCGCCGTACTCGAGGGCGTTCCTGCGGGACTGACATAGACTGTAGCTGGCCTGGACGTGAACAGTCGACCGACGCTGTTGTCCGTCCTTAGATCCCTCCACGAAGCGCGTCGTCCGAGAATTATCATCGGTCTTAGGATGCAAGACCCTGTTCCGGACTGGATCACGCATCTCGCACTGGTAACTGGTGGCAAAGTCCATACTGGAACCAAGGACGAGGTACTCGAAAAGAAAAAGGACCTCCACAAAGCTGGACAGGCCAACACTACCTCAACACCCTTGACGACCTCGGGGACACCAACAAACGACCAAGGCGACCCCGTCGTCGTCATGAGAAACGTCAATGTTTCCTACGGTGATCGCAAGGTAATCCATCCCGTTGTACCCTACCAACTTGACTCACCTCGCGACGTACACCCAGGTTCTCAATTCCATCAACTGGACGATCCGCCCAGGCGAACGCTGGCACCTTCATGGCGCAAACGGTACGTTTCCCCCACGTCTCCCTTGCCCCACTCACCCCTCCCAGGCTCTGGCAAAACCACACTCCTCTCCATCATCACGGGCGACCACCCCCAATCCTACACCCAACGCGGCTCCTCTCATCTCGCGCTCTTTTCCCGTCCCCGCCCACACCTCCCGACCCCCCACCTCCGTGCCCGCATCGGCGTCGTCTCGCCCGAGCTCGCGAATGCGTATCCGAGGCGCGCGGGGACGCGTGTCCGGGAGGTCGTCGGGACCGGGTTCGATGGGGGATTCGTACCGGGCGGCGTTGGCGCGGTGACAGACGACGAGCGGCGCTGGCGCGCCGAACGGGTACGAGGGGTGATCGGCGCGCTGGGTCCGCGTGCGTGGGGCGTACCTGCCGTAAATGCAGACGCGGTGGACGAGGCGTTTGCAGAGCGCGG
This sequence comes from Zangia roseola, assembly GCA_038090095.1. Lineage (NCBI taxonomy): Eukaryota > Fungi > Basidiomycota > Agaricomycetes > Boletales > Boletaceae > Zangia > Zangia roseola. Next base: position 18,815 of record JBBPMD010000251.1, read on the forward strand.
TTTCGTAGATTTGTCGCCGGGCGAACAGAGCATCGTGTTACTGATGCGCGCGCTTGTCGGTCGGCCACCGCTCGTCCTTCTGGACGAGGTATGGGCCGGGATGGACGAACGAATGGTGCGTGCGGCAAGGCGATACCTCCGCGAAGATGGTATCGGACGCGATCAGGCGGTCGTAGTCGTGAGCCACTGGGAGGAAGAAGTGCCGTGGACAGCAGAGGACGGTCTGTGCACGTATAAATTACAGGCTGGGATTGGGATGCAGGTATAAAATTTTACATGGGATAGACGACATGGCGCACGCAATTTGGTACAGGTAGCTAGTCTCTTTTTTTGAACTAAACACAAAAACGATCAACGGATAGCAAAACGATATACGAGGGTAACAAATCGATCAGAACGACAACGATGGAAAAGACATACGGCGATCATGTATCGTATCGTACACCAACCACTTCCAAGAAAGTGACCACGTTCAAGTACACGGAATAAACACGAACCGATTTACCAGGGCATGTCCTGGTTAGCGACGCTGCCCCAACCACTGGTAGACGATTTCGCAGTACTGGTGTGAGTCGAGGTGCCGCCGCGCTTCTTGCCGCGCTTCGAGGACACGACCGAGGGGGCGGGAGCCGCACCGCGGGCGCCAGTACCGAGTTCCTCATCCACCTGGTCCGCCCAGTTAGACGATGCTGGCGCCTTGGTCTGCGTAGGCTTCAAGTTCTTCTTGCTACTGCCGCCGCCCGGGCCGGTAGCAGGTCGATTTGCCTTGGTGGTAGCCTGAGGCTGCGTCGTTGCCCAAGGATCGTAGGCGTTTTCAGACATGCCCCAACTCGCGTTCGACGCCACGTCTGTAGTAGCAGCGTCTGTAGTAACAGCACCGGCACTTGTACTTTCGGTAGCATTGGCGGCAGGCTCGACCGCTGCGGCACTCGGTGCGTCTTCCCAGTCGGAATTCCCCCATTCATCAAAACCGTCGGCCTTTGTCGTTTCTCGCTTCTCGATGGAATCGGGGGACACGATAGCACGCGGGGCTCCACGCCAGTTCGTTCTGACAGGCGCACCAGGACCACGGAATGGGTTGTTTTGCGCCGTCTTGCTGCCCGCAGTCTTGTTCCCATTCCCGCCCCCGCCATCTTGCTCGTTATTCTTACCAGCACCCTGCCCTTTGGAACGTCCTTTCTTCCCCTTGTTCGCACCAGGAACAACCTTTCGCTTCTCCGCCTCTTCGGCCCATTTGGCGAGCCGAAGTTGTCTCGCGTACTCGGCGCATATACCCTTCTTGCAAATGACGCCGTGCGCGTTACACAGGATTGGAGACACGCTCTCTGAGGGTTGAGTCGTCTGCTTCCAATGGTCCTCTGCATCCAACGCGTCGTCGTTCCAATCGCCCACGGCCGTCGTTTCCCATGCCCCAGCTCCATTCGGTTCGTCCCAGGCACCAGGTGCGATCGCGTCAAGTTCCCTGAGTGCACCTTCGTCCTCGACGGCTCTGATCCCCATTCCGTGGAACTCTTCCTCCATGGACTCTGAGAAATGGATGTGAACAACACCGGGGTTGTCACTCTCAGTGGCAGTAGTCAGATCAGGTCCTGAGTCGGAATCGGGGCTAGAAGTAGATGCACCGGCAGCTGAGCCCCAACTAGCAGCACTAAAGTTGGCGGCACGATCAGGGGCACCTTGAGCAGCGGACGAGCCGGTCCCGCTAGAATAGGTGAGACCTGGGGGAAGGGTCGCGTGAGAAGCTACGTCAATTTCCCAAGCATTTCTTCGAGCTGGCAGGCCAGGCGGCGCCAGCGGTGCTTGATCGTCACTCACGGGCGAGGCGACAGATGACAGCGGGGTGCCCTGCCTGGAAGCTCGGGCCGACTCGTCCCAGTTCTGCACCATCGGGGAAGAGATTGTCTTTCTTCCCGGATTATGCCCTAGGAACCCAACATTCCTTAAAAGGAGACAAGGTAGAAACCGACTTCAACTTACAAACGCTGCTCGATTTCACTGCGAGCGTTCCACCGCCAACCGCTGGCAGTCTCGCGCCAGTTCCTTGAGGAATGCCAAACGACTTCTTAGCGGTTCCGTTCGCTGTGGGGTTCGCCTTGGGAGCACCTTTCGCCCAGGCGTTGGGTGGTTTGGCTTGCGTTGTGACGGTAGAAGGATCTGGCACTCCTTCCTTTTTCTCAGTCCACGCAGTAGATCCGACGACTAAAAACAATGTAAAAATGTCAGAGTGACTGCACCACAAGGACGATCGCCTACTCACCTGGCTGCGGAGTAGCAACGACTGGTGGGGGCGTGATCACGGCACCTGGAAGAGGTCGACACATGGAGTGATTCGTCTGATCCTCGACAGGCACGTCACAAAAGTGAGTTGCGGGATAGGGAAACCTGATCTGCCTGAATGTGCATGAGTCGAGAGAACGATCGAGACGATCGCATGGCACGCACCTGTTTCTCGGGGACCAAGCCTTGAACCAACCATCATCCACGTCGATACGCTTCCAACCTGAAAAGCACGCATGGTGGTCAACTTGATGAATGCGGCACAACCGACGCCACCACTGTTCCCAATCACAAGACAGCTGTCTAGAATGCACGCACCATTTTTCTGCACGATCCTGCCAGTGCTGTAGGTGCAATAGAAGACCTGAGTGAATTTGCCGGCCTCTTCCTTGGTTGGATTCTGGAGAAACTCGGACCAGCGATGTTCCCCGAGAACACTGTCAAAGTGCTGATAGAATCTGTTGATTTCGATGATGACCATGCCACGTGACTATGATAAGGCGGGATGATCAGCGACGCGACGGCGGGATTACGAGGAGAGGGGGGCAGACCTTGGGCTTGTGATAGATGGCGAAGAATGCGTCCTTGTCGACACAACATGCCACCCAGCGGGCAAAGTCCTCTCTATCCTTTGGTAGTTCCATATTGCACGTTCCGCTGATAGCATATGGATGAACGACGGTGAGATAGCGTGGCTCGTCGTCGCCGGGAGGCGGGGTAGCGATACGTTTTGGCATGGTGGTGAAGAAAGAGGAGATGAGGGATGGAATACAATTTATACGAGACGATAGAAAGGAAACTATTTTAATTTAATCAAAGAAAGCGTGTAACCAGCACGCAATCGCTTGTCCCTGTATCACGATATATGTAGTCAACGAATTAATCCAAGTGTAATAGCACTTTTTACACGCCGTACACACGATCTGCCAGGGGTTCAATCGAAGACCTTATGACAAGGTCAGCTGCGCCCAGATAACGGACGACGGCCAACGTGTAGTCAACGTTGTCACGGTGATATTCTTAACCTCCCGTTGTCGTCGGCTCAACAATCAAAGAACTAAGGGATGGACCCACAAAGAGCATCCCACGCTTGCCCTCTACTTCCTGTGCTGTGATCTGCGCTATCCAAAGAAGGTGAGTAGGTGTGCGTATATAAACCCGACCTGACCCTGTCACGTCTCTTTCTTCATAACCAACCATGAACTTGAAATCTCTCGCCACTCTCGCTCTCGCCGCCGCTGTGCCCATTGTTTCCGCGGGTCCAGCTGCTTATGGCATTTGCCAAACTGGTCCGTATCTTTTGTCTCTCGTCGCACAACGTCGCCCTCACGACGGCGTTCACCAGGCTGTAACGGCTTAGCTGTTGCATGTTATGCGGCAGCCGGGTTCACTTTCGGTGTGACCATCGTCGGTGCGCCGCCCGCCATCATGGCATGCAACGCTGGACTAGGTACTTGTATGGTGGCATGTGCTGCCATTGCTCTCGCTCCAACCCCATGAAGTGGCTGGACATGTCACCAGTAAGTATCTTGCTGTGGCCTTGCTGTCCTGCCATTAACCGTGAACTTGCCACCAAGTCATGGTATAGGCTTGCCTTGAATTCTAGACAATCCATGTGTATTTGTAGCTGGAGTGACAACGCTGAGGATTAGCAACCATTTGTTCGAGGGAATGCGCGTGTGAGCTGTTCGCTTTGAGTGCACGCTGGCATACGCATTCGTCCTCTGTTATGTGAACCGAACCGGACATATCGCCCCGTCTCAAAGTGTCCCTATAGTGCCCTCATTTCAGTGAAAGCGGGACAAACTCGTCAGTGCTAGTGAGTCACATCTATGTAGAAGACATCCGGAACTACACTCCCAGAAAAAGCTTTTTGTAGGGCCCTTAATTCCCTTTTTTATCGACTTTTGAGAGCTCTGATTGGAGGTCGCCTGACATATGCAAGTGGCGAGAGAGCCGAGCCAACCTAGACTCAAGAAAAGGGTGGAAACTCTCCATTCAGTTACGATGTGTACATAGTCTAGGGACCAGCCCGCCTTTCAACAACCAAATCCAGCCGTATATCGAATCGAATCAAGAAGTATGTCGTCATAGTCTCCCCCAGCTTCCCACATCGCAAACCCTCTCAGACCCGTCTGCTTAATGTAACTGCCCTTGACACCAAACGACTGCGCGTTTTCAAAGGAGACCATGACCTCGGATGTCTTGTTGTACGCATAGGGCTAGAAACAAAATCGTCAGATCGAGGGGTTTACATGCAAGAGAGAGAATACGCAACGGTTTGACTGCACGCGTCATAACGGTAGTAAACACCCGGCGCCGGATTTCCATCCGTATCCAAGAACCCGCCAGCGACGAGGCCCCAAAAGTCAAACGAACCACCGGGACCGTGGTATACGCCGCACACATCAATACCACCAACATCATCCCATGCATCACCGAGTGGCTGATTCGACGCGTTGAACACGGGATATGGCGCCAGTGTCGTGTCGGAATCGTTGACGAACGCATTCTCGGGCAACACACTGAACGAATGGCCATAAGAAGCAACACCAAGCACGATCTGGTCGATGGGCATCCCAGCAGTCGTCCAGGCTTTGACTGCGGACGCTGCGGAGCCATCCTGGTACGCGGATGGCGCACAAGTGTCATTCAACGGCGAGTTGGGTCCGACAGCCGGGGACCACGGGCCCCACACGTCGTAGTTCATGATAGTAATATAGTCAAAGACCTCGGCGAAGCCGGACACGTTCGTGAGAGGGTTACCAGAGGCGTCGAGGAACGGGACGATCGAGGTCGCGGCGGTGAGCGTTAATCTGGCCCCAACAGGATCCGCACGAAGCTCTTGGAGAAAGGAAAAGAAATTCTGTGTGTCGTTGGGGCTGATTGTGTTGCATCCCACGCCTTGTTGGTTTGGCGATTCCCAGCTAGCGAGCCGGCGCTTAGTACCCAATGGGTGAGATGGCGTGATCAAAGACGTACTCAAAGTTGATGCCATCCAAGTTGTACTGCACGGCGAAATCTGCAACCGTCTGCACGAAAGCAGTGCGGTTTTCGGGGGTTGCGAGGTTGGATGAGAACCAGAGGCCACCGTCCCAACCGCCGATTGCAATATGTGCAGCGACACCCTTTCATATCAGCTTGTTAGTGAGCCATCGTACCGAAAATTTATGATGTGAACTCACATTTGCATGTGCTTCAGAAACGAACTCGGGGAGAACCGACGGGTCGGATCCGTTCAAGGAAAGACTGTGAACATCCGGGGTCGTTATACTGTTCCCGGACGATCAGATTTTGCGGTGTCAAGACTAATGAGACCAAGTGCGCTTACGCAAAGGAATAGATCAGAGTGTTGTACTTGTCCCAACTGAGGTCCGAGAGTGCTGTCGCATGCCACCCGGCATACCAGGCAGCGGCGATAGGCTCACTTGGGGCATTCAATGAAGCCACATTTTGCAGGAGAGACAAGGCTGTCAGGGCGAGGATTGTGAAAGCCATCACCAAACCAAGAGTGATGTACGCCTTTTGCCCTCGGCGCAGACCATCTGCTTATATACTTTTCATCGATGTTTCGGTCGCGTTTTGGTTCGTATTGCGCAGCACCAACAGGGCCGAAGAATGACCTTGGGAACTTCAAGCATCAACCCTTGTTTCCAACGGTGCTCGAATTGGAGGAGAAGAAAAGAATGATGGTGACCTTGTGTAAGTAGGTTTGTTTTGTCGATGAGATTTCCCACGCATCTAATCAGTTGCTCTGACTTCGGAAGGTGGCCCTGGGTCATCATCGCTCTAGAGTATAGTAGCATCGACCGCGACAAGGCAGTCATGATCAATAGCATCACCTACTAACCAAAGCAATCCACGTTCTGCACGAGGCGTATAATTTGGCCAGCGAAACCGACGTCATGCGAAGAAAGAACCTCACTTGAAGACAGTCGCAGGTGAGGTCCTAACGCTCCGTGGGGCGCCATGCATCAAGGGGGCACGTGTACAGAGACAATCTACGCGTTTCAAGTCCAAGTAGGTCCAGGTTTTACCAGGTTTAATTCATCCGATAGGGCGTGCGAGCTCTTCTCATAAGGTCTTCGGACTACTAACACGCCCTGGCGCCTTCGACTCGGAATTGCTATCGTGAAGAGGACTGAACAATATGGTGATCGTGAGGACAAGGACAAAGTCTCGCGCAAGGAATAACGTCCAATCGATAGCGCCTGACGTTGTTGGAAAGGACAACTGTGGTCAGTGGCTCCAAGTTGTCGGTTTGTCGAAGTACTATGATGCTGTACATGTGTTCATCAAAGCAAATAATGCGATCATCCTCCGCGGACCCAAGGTTTATCCATCATCGATTCGTGGAATTCGGAAGATAGTACCAAGGGTTCGCAGGCGCAGTCTATCCTGAGTCGGCGATTGTGCGGGGTGTGTACTGCAAGGATGTGTGCAAGGGTCCTCGTGAAGACCAGATTCCAACGTTTTCGTGTCTCTCAAAGAGTGGGACTTGCGGTAAGGGATCTCCGTGTTTTGTTGATTCATCTCATTTCGGAGGAGATATGTATGTCAATGACGTCATTTAGCAGCAACACTGACGCTCGTCCACGGCAAACGCCGTTGTTGCTTGTCGATAACCATGGTGAGCAAGTGCGCGGCTGACACTGTCTCATCGCAGAGTCTCACATCGTTACAGAGCTGGCCCCAACCGTGTCAAGAACAAGGTATGCTGTCTTATCTAACAAGATGATCGGGACCGAGCTTGGCAGCATGCGCCTTGCAGACCTGTCTTTCTCGTAACACTTACTCTCCTGAAAAATGCGACCAACGCGTGCGGAAACTCTACAAATGCTGCCTCGAAATGTACGACACTGACGGCGTCAAGGCCGAGTCTACTGCGTGTCCCGCGAAGACTGTGATTGAGCGCTGGTTGAAGAAGAAGAATGATGAAGAAGAGTAGTATTACAGTAGTGTCCTCGGATTCTGATACCGTTTCACAAAGTGTTTGACAAGGGCAACAGAGTCCGCAGTGAGAAACTAATTTTTGATTGCAAGCCGAGCACAGCGTTGTACACAGCCAAGTCACTTGGCGCCGAACTGACTCCACCCATAAACCTATGGCCTCCTTTCCGTCTCACTTTCACTTTCTCCGCAGCCCAAGGGTCTTTCAGGGATGCCTACCAGTGTCATCGTCGTGACTGTCACCGAATCTACCGTCACTTCGACATCCCAACCCACCTCATCTCAGTCTGAGCTTTCTTCAGGAGCTGTCGCGGGTATCGTCATTGGAACACTCATTGGGGGTGTCCTGTTCATCATCCTCGTCTTGTACCTTCTTAGCCGCTACTCTCGGCGCAACCCTTCCCGAGCTTCTAACCCTGCATACGACCATGTCCCTACCGCAGGGGGTTCCGACCAGCCGTATCTGGAACTGCCCAGTGCCAGGTCCCGCAGGTATAATCAGTCCATGCGTCATTCACAGCAACCTTCGTTATCATCCGAACCTCTCATGTCCGTCAATCACCTTTCGCGCTCCCCACTCCCACCCACTCCCCGCGTCCAGTCTCCGACCACCCCTCCCCGTGTAGGTTCCATCTCCCCTAATCCCTCGTTCAGCACTTGGGATCTCGGCGAAATTACGCGGGTCGCGCGTCACGAGAGTGTTTCCCATGTAGAAAGCCCTACCGTCTCGAATACGCCGCCGCCGCCTGTTCGTCCCCAAGACCAGACATCGCTGAGATCACAGCAAACAATGTTTGTTCACAGAATGCTCAAGTCGCGTGCACAGGCTACTGATGGATTCGCCCTCGAGCACCGCTTGTCAATACCGAGTCGTTCCACGACATTGAGCTCGTCCGCTGCTCAGCCTGACGAGGAACGACTGCTTGCTGAAGCAGAATATGCCGCTCTCCAAGATGCAGGGATGGATCAGAGCGGGTTTCACGAAGAGGAGGGCGAGTTGCACGAGGAGTCAGTGGACGATACTGATTCATTATACTCTCAGCTATCTGCGGCGCTCGACCATGTCACATATTTCCCGGAGGCAGTTCCTCGCCAAAACGGTTCCGTTTCGACCCCTCGCAGAGTTTCCTCTCGAAGGCGACCTCGCACGCCCGCAGTTCCTGCTGAGCTTCCTCCGGTCGCCGAGGTCCCGGATGTTCCGAACGTACCCGCGGGACAACGTGTGTCCTTCCCTGTATCGGCCGCGGAGAATTCGTCGCGTCATGGGAGAGCCTCGCCTGTACTGGAGTCCATACCCCTCCTCACATCCGCCAACTTTGGAAAGGGTAGTTCGTCGTCTGGCACACCACCGGGTTCCCTGTCGTCAAACACGGGCTGGACATCGCACTCGAGTGGTAGAGCCTCACGTTATCCTTCGCTTGCGGCGTCAAGTGCCGGAAAGTCTTCGCGGTCTGGGCCGCATTCGGACGGCGGAACAATAGACTGGCGTCACCCGCCTAGGGGTCTTGCCGGTCTGAAAACACTGCAAATAGGACCGATGCACAATCCGCATTCTCCGGTGGATGAGCATCCAGAAGTGTCACTCCCAGCAAATGTAGCTGAGCCCCCTGCGCCGGTGAAACGTGCACATCTTCGCGAAGGGACGACGTGTTCTGTGCCAGAGATGGAGAGAAGGTGTGTGACGCAGGGCGGGATTGCGTCCATCGAGGTTGCATTATAGGCGAAACACTGCTGGTAATTTTATGGTATCTATCATGATCCGTACGAATGGACGTATCCGGGACATTACGCGGACATCGCTTTCATTACATTTGGCATCTTGTACAAAAATTGGAGAATGGATATCGAGGAGTTGCGCCAACAAGGGGCACGTGTAGGGCGGGTTGATTCACGATAATCCGATCGAAGCAACCGTCGTGAATCAAAAAGACAACTTGACTTGGATGATCTTTTTCTACTAGTACCCTCACAATTTTCAACGTTCGCTTGGCAGATTAATTTTCTTTGTTACACTGACGACGACATCCCCGACGTTCGGCTCTTAATCTTGTTTTCTTCCCGCACATTCCGTCTCTCGGATCTCCGTCGCTCTCGACGGTGAGCTGTCAATGCAGACTGCTCCTCCGACGAGCGATGAGCAAGCCATGTCTGCTGTCAATGACGACACCGTCCAACGAGTACGTTGCTGGGAGACCACATATACGACTGTCGACTGGGACTATCCAATCTCTCCAACCGCCTATTACGATGCCCTGCTCTCTCGTGGTGCCCCGCACTCGAGGTTCCTGCGGATAGCGTACTCGAGTACGAGAGAACGGGCCAGCACATCCAAGCCTTCCCTTTCTCCAACCTCTGACACGTCACGCACGTCAACCTCATCACCGACTTTTACAACCCCGAAATCCGTCATCCAACGCCCCCCAGCGCCCCCTTGTACTCCCTCTCGTCCATATGTGCACGTGCGTCCTCGATCTGCAAATCCACCACCCCATACTTTAAAGCGTCGGAAACCCTACTGGCCCAAGCCACCCCAATACCATGCTTCGTTGCTCCGCTCGCCCCTCTCTCATCGCAAAGGGCTTTTTCGGGCCGTCCTCCCGCCAAACAAGGCCGATTTCTTTCGGTGGGACGTCCTTGTCCGAGGCAGCGTGTCCTTGTCTGCACCACGTCAGAAACGCGACCAAATCAGGGTAGCTGACGTCTATGCATGTCCACTGCGCCGTGTCGCCGAATCGGTACTGGAGCCGTACGAAGCGGCAGCCGGCTTTTTTGGGTGGCACGGTGTTGGACTTGACGTCATTCGCCGCGTGCAAAGACGGAACGAGGTGGAGCTTTGTCGTGAGCAGGACAGTGCTGGATCATCCGATTTGCAGCTCGAGATTGATGAGGCGACGGTGGATGAGGGAAAGGCGCGGTGGGCACGCACGGCGGAAGAACTCGTTGGTCCGCCTGGACTAGCCTCGCGATGGGTCGTTGTCGAGGATGGCAAATCAGAAAAGGTCGTCCCGCTGTTAGATCCGACGCACAAGCAGGGCGTTGATGTGTATGTCCCATCATCGATGTTCTCCGACTATGACGAGGTGCGATGGGACCTTGATATTGGTTCCACACCACGCCGTCCATCTAGACCGAGTTCTGCCGTGGACAAGAAACGATCGTTTTCCTCTTCCGCCTTGAGCTCGAAAGTGGAACGCAAGCCGGATGCGGCGTCAGCTTGGTGGCACGGACCTTTACATCGTGGACCTCCGCCAGCCACCCATCTGCCTTCTCTTCGCTTCCCGCCTCCGCCGCCACCGGTTCAGTATGGCCCTCCACCAATGCAGTTTTCATCTTGGTTTCCGGGTGGTCGCGCACAAGGACATGGATACTGGTATGGTACTCAGCCTATTGGTGAGTTATCATGTTTTCGTAGTTTGGTTGCACCTGTTCGCGTTTCTTTGTGATAATTGTTGGATCGGTTACTCTTGGCGACGTTGATCGTCCTTTTGTTCCGTCGAATGTATCGTCCCCGTGTCATCTGTGATCTTTCAGTAAGATGCTGATGGGCTATATGCTATGTGCTTTCAGGTGCGCCTCCGTCCATGAACTGTGACCCAAACCATGCCCAATCGCTCGGGCCTCATTCACACGTGTTTCCATCTCCTACTTCCATGCACCCATCCCATTCTCCTCGACAACATACCAAGTCGTTTTTGGGTCGGGACGAACATGAGCATGACCGCGACAAGGAGACGGAGGATCATGATTATGAATCGACCACGACTACGACGGACTCGGATCCTCCCCCGCACACACCCATCGGAGCAACCACGGTGTCGCATTGCGTAGATGCGCTACAAGTCCACGGAGACGATGAGGTAGATGTGGACAACATCGAGATCGATGGAGAGCACGCGGCCGCCACTATCGCGATCGGTACATCGGATCCTGCCACCCCGGTCAAGCTCTTGGATCGATGCTCGGTGTCCACTTCCCCCTCTGTGTCACCCGCGTCGTCAGGCTCCTATCGCGGTGGTCCTGAATCATCAAAGGCGGCTGTGGTGTTCCCTTCGCTGAATGGGTCTTTCCGGCAGGGGTCTTTGTCGCAATTCTCCGTCTCTTCGTCTAGTCAGGGAATGTCTGTGCAAACGACACCTGCAAGGACGGTCACACCTGCGAGTTCGGTATCGTTGTCGTCTGGAAAGGAGTCGGCTCGGCTCTTCCTTGGTGAGGAAGTTCATTCCAAGATGAACATCAAGAGTAGCAGTTCAGATTCCTCTGCGTCCGAGGATGGTCTTGAAGCTCTGTCCTCGCCACCACCCGCGAGTCCAGGTGGTGGATTTCGCAAGGATTCTCAAGGGTTTTGGGAGCCTGTCAACTGTATCTCGCCGTCCTCGTCATCGTCCTCGCTACCGCTTTCACCGATTGAAGGAAAGTTGGGGTCAAGACATGCTACTGCTGCGTGGATTAGTGAGGAGAGGGCGCCAGTCCCAGGAGAAAGCGCCACGTCGCCAGGGTCCCCTAGTTTGCCATTCACACCCTCTGCCAAGGCAAGGTCGTTGTCGCCTGGTCCACGGCGTGCCAGCAGCACAGAGTCTACACCTTCCAGTTCGAGGACTGACTCGCTCTCTCCGCCCGCGTCTGCGTCTGCGTATGGTGGTCCAGATCTTTCGTCACCGTCACCTCCGAACAGGATGTCTGATGGACCTGCGAATCCGACGACATTGTTGCCTGCGTTCCTCGCGACGGCGAATGTGAAGCGAAAGAAGACGTCAAGGACGAGGGAGATTATTGATCGGCTGAGATCGAGTTCGGTCGACGCTGGCAAGGGAGGCATGGTGATAGAGGGCTTGGGCTGGCAGGCCGGCCCAAGTGCTCATGGAGAGATGGAGAGTACGGTCGGCAAGGGGTCAGATCACGCTGCTGTGAACCACGTTATGGGAGGGCCATCGCCATCGCCACCGTCCAAGACTAGTGTGGACGTGACACCAGGGGTGGGGGCAAAGACTCAGGGACAAGCCACGGTTAGATCCTCTGGGACTGGTTTGTCTGTGTTGGGAGGAAAGAATGGTGGAGCGACATTGGGTTCGGACATGCACTGTTCACAGACTACTTCGAGGAGTGGGACGACAACGGTCAATTCTGGTATCACGCCCTTCCCGATCCTCAGTGTGTCGCAGCCTTTGGTGCCTCAGGGTCAAGCGGGTACGACTCCGGGTAGGACTGCCATGTCATCGCATGTTGGTGATGGGCTCAGGAGTGTAACGACGTCCCCCGTCGCACGTAGCTCTGGTCTTCCACACTTACCCAACGCTCCAGGCGGATCGTCAACTGCGCATACGCATCACCATCCACATCCATCACCCACTCGTCCGGTTGTCGGGCCGCCCCCAGCGATACTCGCTGTCTCGCCTTACCCACATCCGGTATATGTGCCGTTCGCGCAGTACAGGCTTGGACCGCCACCGCCGCATCAAGCCCCACAAGGACAAGGAACGTGGGTATCAATTTATCCAGGTCGGCCTCCCCTGCCTGTACATCCTCTTCCAGCGCAGCCACACGTACCACCGATCACGGGCGCGTCGGGGATGCGCCATGTGAGCTGGTGAACAACCTGCTGATGCTAGTACGTTGCTCGTTCATTGTATAGTCATCGTCTGATGCAGGTGCGACAGGTATTCCTGCCTTTCTTGTCGATCCTTTCTCTCTTTTTTTTGGCTATGATGAAGGGGGGAAGTGCATACTAATACGATTGAACCCTGTGATTCTTTTGTCCTCCGTCTCTCTCTTTTTTTTCTAGTAATAGTTTTGCTCTTGCGCTGTACGATTCGTTCGTTTCGTTTCATTGTAGCACATTTCCGTTGGTCCGATATGCACTGCTTTTCGTACGACAGGGGTGAACCAAACATGGGCAAATAACGCGCTCTCTAAACATCGTTGGTGCCTCCGGTAATGATGATGACCCCAACGTCGAGGAGCCATTCGGATTCACAGACGACCCAGGATTTGCCTTTTATCACGATCACAGATGCAACGCCCCAAAAGACGATCGACACACCTCCTACTGGCCCTGGGCTGTCTACCCCGACTTTGAACGCAGCACATCGCACCGAGGCATCCACGCCCTCAAAGTCCTCGCCGTACCGCCTGTTGTACCGCGGTGCGCTCTCACTTCCCGATTCCTACCTCTTACTCGACGGCGTAGCGTTCTCGGCACGACTCCCCCACCACCGACATACCTATGGCTCCGCACTCTTCCAAGACTCGCCGTCGTCGCACTCGCGGGAGCTCATGAACAACCCGCTCGCACTGGCGCTCGAGAGTATGCGTGGACGGCAGTCATTGCGGTTCAAGGGCACCGTGTGTTTGCGGGACGTGTGGACGGACGAGACGGGGGACGTGTACATGTATGTGGTCGTGTGCGTGCGTTGATGGACGAGTGCTGACGACTGGGCAGGGATATTCACCCATACGCGACGCTGACGCGGATCTATTTCGAGAATGTACTGTGTCTGTCTCGGTTGGCGGCGTCGCAGGATGGGTCTGGACTCAAGAGGACGGAGGTGGGCGTGAGGGTATCGTTGGGGGATACCGGTGCGTTCTTTGCGCGTTGTAGAATATACCTCATTGGTCGTGTTCAGATGGGCCGGAAACTACGGAGATCGTCATTTACGGAGAGACGAGTGCGGGGTTGCATCCGCCTTTGCTGCAACTGATGCCCGCTGGCACGTCCACGTCGACAGAGCCGCTTCCGCTGAGTATGAGAGTGGCGCGGATCACACCTGCCCCTCGTGCACCGCGTCCGGACGACCCGACGCCTCGTCTACCACCTGCACGGTCATCGCTCGGCATCACCCTCAGCGATCTTGGCGCGAACAAACGTATCGTGCCTCGCTCGAGTGGGGGACAAAGCAAAGAGAAGTCCAAGGAGATGATGGAAGATCCAGTCTTGCGGCGTGCGAGGCACGTTATGCTGCACCTACCTCAATCTAAGGGAAAGGACAAGAGCGGAGGTCAGCCCGATGGGGTGTTCAAGGTGCCGGAACTGCCTGTCAAGGCACGTCGGAAGCAAGGAGAGGCGGGGAGCGACGTGTTTGGCGCTGTCGCCCCACCTCAGCCCCGGGCTATGAATGGCAAGGGTAAGGGCAAAGTGACGGTCGTGGATCGTGAGCATGAGGAGAACGAGCATGGGGGCATGATCGAGGGGGCAAACAAGACCGTACGTGTTCTTACCTTCTTACCTTGTCTTTGGGGCAAATGTCGACCGGGTTTAGGCGTTGAAGAGACTGACGGTGCATTGTCTGTCGGATGCGGGGGTGACTCGCTCACATGCCGAGTTCAGGGAGATTTTTGGGTTTGTCTATCGTGGAGCTTCGTTTGCGCTTGTGAGCTGTTTTCCTCCGTGTTGGCGTGGAACGCATGAGCGTTGACGTGGTTTCTCAGCGCTCGCAGCTAAAGACATTGCCCATATGCACGCAGACGGCGGAAATGGTGGTTGAAGCACACGTCAAAATGTATGTGATGACGTCGGATGGTGCCCAGGATGCATCTGGGTCGCAAGGCAAAGGATCGCCCATGGACGTCGATGTGCACGACACCGGTGGGTAACCGATGACGTGTGGAATATGAACCATGAGGCGCCATTCTTTCTTCAAACGACTTCTGCGCAGCACGCACCATGCGTACTCATACCACGGGGTACGTCCATGGTTCAAACTGTAACAGACTTTACGCCGGATCTTGGCCGGTCGCACACGGCGATCTGGCGAGTGCGTCAATTCATGCCTTGGACGATGGTGGCTGGCGGCGTCGTATTCAATTGTTAGACATTGATCATATATGACGCTCGGCATCTCGCTGTCTTGGGTGTGACGTTGTCGTGTTGTCAACGTGGGTGCTGGTGTGTTGGTGTTTGCGAGGTGTGTTGCTTTTGCGTCTCACTTGTCGGATGCTGTTTGCTGTTGGGACCGTGTCACACGGGGTGTCCTCGCGGAGCGCATGTGTTTGTTGCCTATGATGAAAGGATGCTCTGGAAACGAGAGCGAGGATGCACGAGCCAAAACTGTGTTGCGCGTTGCGATCGTTGCACGTCTGACAGCGGCACAGTTAAACGGTTAAACGGTGACACAAATAACGCTCTCGGTGCAAGAGTTTGAGAGCGTACACGCCACATCCCAGCCTGATGGAATGTGAGTTGTATTGAACGTTAAATGTATAAAGTAAGAAATTGTCCATATATAAGGATATGTAGCCTACCGTAAATGCAATCGAGAACATGACATGTAAAGTACGAATACAGTGTAGAAGCACGGAGAGGAAGAAAGAACTGGAAGGAGCACCAGAGAAGACCCGCTTCTCGCCGCCCTCCCATTTATGCAATAAGTTGATGACATGATTAAAGACCAACGACCATATAATATGAATTATCATACTTTCTTTTTCTTCCATTTGCGCCCTCATTTCCGTTTTTTTGGTGTTGTCTAGTGAACCATGCGCCTACGACCGGTGGCTTCGGGACACACCTCCTGAACGACCTCTTTAAAGGCCAGGTCCTGCTCGTACTGTTCGCGCGTTTGCGTGACGATGACCTGCAGGACCGGCTGTCCCTGTGCATGTACGTCATCTAAATCGCTCTCGAACGCGCCCGGACGGAAGCAATTCAATGCCTGAAACACCGGGGTAGTTGGGCGGGAGAGCGGGCTCGTCGGAGTCGGTCGCCGTGAAATCGGCGGACTCGACGGTCTGGAAAACATGCCCCGCGACGGTGCGCCGGCGGGACGGATGATGGTACGGGTGACGATGAGGTCGTCACGGTCAAACGTATCGACCTGACGCGACCCCGAGATGAAGGGCGACGGGGAGGTGCTGAGGTGCGTCCCTGTTTCGGCGGTGGGAGAAGATGTCGTAAAATAGGACGAAGACGACGAAGTAGAAGACG
>JBBPMD010000252.1:0-34933 GCA_038090095.1 Zangia roseola
TGATCTCATACCCTAATTTCAAGTTTTCGTTTACTATTTGGATGCTTGGACGGGCACATTACTACTTGGAGGACTTACAAACGCAGCGGGTTGGCAAGTGAACAGGTGTAACGTGTAACTGGTTTCCAAAATACTACGCTATTTTCGGTAGCTTGATAAGCCAAAGTTGGGATGATATGACGTGCTTGGCATGAGCAATCCGGTAAATCTCATATGCCAGTCCAATCTCCCTTTCCCATACAAGATCGGCCGTCTCACAAGGTGTGTATCATCCATCGTCGTCCTCCTCAGCCATGGCCGCGAGTTCTGCAGTATCCCGGATAGCCTTTCTCGCCTCCGATGTCGTCATCTATACCCAACCTTCTGGTTCAGCGAATTCGCCGTTCCCTGAGTTATACAAGGCGCTCTTGAACACGTCCTCTCACCGACCAAACGTTCAATCCATCCCTGCGGGTGGCGATCTAGGTGTCTCTGTACTACGATGTTCACCCGGCGCATCCCTAGTTTCCTTTACATCCACCATCACACCCCAAACGGCTCTTCGCATCGTACTCCTCGCTACAGAGCTCTCCTCCCTCCAACTTGTCCTTCATCTTGCCGTCAAGGATGACTTGTCCGATGTCCTACTGCTCCAGTCTGCATTCCCGTTCTTCTTGATCTCTTATACGCCGCAAGAGGCCCATGATAACGCCCTTCTTGCTTCTCGGCTCGCCCGCACGGAGAAAAAGGCGGTTATACACGTCTTTTATGAGCTGGCGGATGGTCCAGTCGCAGAGATAGCTGGGGGCGACGTACAACCATTCTTACTCTCTGAAAAAGTCTCTCTCTCACCGAGTGAAACGGATGTCCCCAACGGCGCCGACGGTACGCCAGGGCCCATCTTGGCGTTATATCAACTGTATGAATCTGCTGCGTTATCTACATCGAACCGCATTCAACATCCCTGCCTTCCTTTGACGATCCGCGGTAACGAACACCCAAACACTGTTGTTTTCCTCCTTGGAAACATTCTCAATGTTCCAGAGATTGATGGCGTCTCGTTCGTTTCTGTCGGATTGCTTGCGCCTCTCTCTTCTTCCCTCATCTTGCGCGCTATCCCCCCCTCGACCTCTCGTGTCCTCGTGCTTGAGCAGCTCCACCGCTCGAGCACTAAATGGACAGCGCTCTATCTCGATATCGTCGACGCACTGCAGGAACGCCAGGCACAAACACAGGTATCCGTCCAGAGTGTCTGGTTCACAAATGTGGAGCAAGTCAGCCATCCCAATCTACTCAAGCTTCTTGACACCACGAAAAATGCCCCACTTGATTCCCCACTACAGCTCCAAGATGAGACCATTTCCTCGTTGCAAGCTTCGGCTCCGCACGTTCCGAAGCACGAGTCATCATACACGAAGATCTTGTCTCACGTGTTCGGTCAGCGATTGGAGATCTCGAATTCTCCCGAACTGGTTTCCACACAGGGCGATATAGCTACCAGCCCCGAGTATGCGTTGGGCCGCGTCAGAGGCCAGTTGGAGAAGCGCGCGCAGCTCGTCTCTTTTGCTCAAAGCCTGATGGAAGTCGAGCAGCTCAGTACCGAGTTGCACAGACTCCTTGCCCAGTGGTTACAAGCTAAAGATGACAGCTTGAAAAGTCGTACTATCGGTGCTCAACTGGTCGCAGCGTTGGAAACGTCACAGCTTTCGAGTGTGCTCGTTGATCGCATTCTCGCGCTTAAAGCATACTTCCCTTCAAAATCCAGGTGGATACTTGGCTCGGATGCATGGGCGTACGATCTTGGTTCATCGGGTTTACACCATATCATTGCTTCTGACCTCGACATCAACATTCTCATCCTAGACACTCTTCCCTATTCGTCCCGAAATACGGCTGATCCACACCGCCGCAAGCAAGATGTTGGGTTATATGCCATGAATCACGGAGATGTCTATGTCGCCAGTGTCGCCGTGTACTCTTCATACGCACAGGTCCTCCAGGCTGTGATGGAAGCCGACAGGCACAAAGGCCCATCTGTCGTCCTCGCCTACCTTCCTTACCACGGCGAAAACTCCCCAGCGTTGGAGCTATTGAAAGAAACGAAGCTTGCGGTTGACTCGGGATACTGGCCCTTGTATCGCTGGGACCCCTCCAAGGAGGCTAGAGGCGAGGAGCCATTCACCCTCGATTCCGATGCTGTCAAAAACGACCTTCAGCAATTCCTCGACCGGAAAAACCATCTTTCCCAGCTTGTCCGTTCCAAGCCTGAGATGGCTACCGAGCTCGTGAGCAGCCTGGGTGAGACTGTCAAAGGGGCTCGTAGGCGGAAGGCTCAGCAGGCATACGACGAATTGCTCGTCGCACTCGACGCACCGCCCCTTCTCGTGTTGTTCGCTTCAGACGGTGGTGTTGCTGAGAAATACGCAAAGAAGATCACTAACCGCGCCAAAGTGAGAGGCATGTCGGCGACAATCGGGACCGTGGACTCGATGACCATCCAAAACCTCGCAGAAGAAGAATATGTCGTATTCGTGACTTCTACTGCCGGTCAAGGTGAACCACCTCAAAACGGGCGCCAGCTTTTCAAAGCGCTGAACGCTGCCGCCCTACGCAATGAAAAGCCATTCTCCAAGCTGCGCTACAGCGTCTTTGGTCTCGGAGATAGCCACTACTGGCCTCGACCTGAAGACGCTCATTATTACAACAAGCCCGGAAAGGACCTTGACGCGCGGCTCGAACAACTTGGAGGCGAACGTTTCGTTGACCTTGGGTTAGGAGATGATCAAGACGCTGACGGGCCCGAGACTGGATACAAGGTCTGGGAGCCTAAGGTTTGGAAGGCGCTTGGTGTCGACAACGTCCAAGTTACGGAGGCTGAACCCGAGCCGATCACAAACGAACATATCAAAGCAGCTTCAGAGTACCTTCGTGGCACAATTGCAGAGGGCTTGGAGGATACGACTACCGGAGCACTCGCGCCATCCGACACGCAGCTGACCAAGTTCCACGGGATCTACCAACAGGACGACCGGGATATTCGTGATGAACGGGACGCCCAGGGGGTGGAGCCGGCTTACAGCTTCATGATTCGTGTGCGGACGCCCGGTGGTGTTTGTACGTCAGAGCAGTGGTTGCAAATGGATCAGATTTCTGATGAACACGGAAATGGTACACTGAAGATTACCACGAGAGCTACCTTCCAGTTCCACGGTGTCATCAAGCGCCACCTGAAACCCTCTATCCAAAAAATCAACCGAGTCCTGATGGATACCTTGGCAGCGTGCGGTGACGTCAATCGGTATGTTGTCCCGTCCTGTCAAGTACCCTGTAACTCATATCTTGCTAGTAATGTGACCTGCGCTGCTATTCCTTCGTTGTCGGGGCTTCACCACCGTGTTTACGAATTCTCCAAGCTTGTCAGCAATCATCTGTTACCTAGAACGAGTGCGTACCATGAAATCTGGCTTGACAAGAAGATGGTGGCTGGCGAAGCTGTTAAGGACTTTGAGCCATTATACGGCGAGTTTTATCTCCCGCGCAAGGTTTGTGCACTTCATTTAGGAATCGGCTGGGCATTGAGATCTGTTCAGTTCAAAATTGCAATCGCTGTTCCTCCATACAATGACGTTGACATCTTTGCAAATGACCTGGGCTTCATCGCAATCGTTGACGAAGACGGTGAATTGGAAGGTTTCAACGTCACGATTGGCGGTGGCATGGGTGTGACGCACGGTAACAAAAAGACGTACCCCCGCATTGCCGACGTCATTGGTTTCTGTACTGTCGAGCAAGGGCCTCTCGTAGCAGAAAAGGTCATGTTAACCCAACGGGACAATGGAAACCGCGTCGAGTGAGTTGTCAAGCTTGTTTCGCGTATTCAGTCACTGAGTCACGTCCATAGTCGAAAGGTGAACACGTTTGCTGTATATATGAATGTATGGATTCTGACCTCGGATTCAGAACGCGCGTTTGAAGTATACGATTGATCGCATGGGTCTTGACCACTTCAAGAACGAAGTAGAGTCCCGTCTCGGTTTCGAGCTTGGCCCAGCTCGACCTTATACCTTTGAGAGTAACGTTGACCACTTTGGCTGGACCGTCGGTGAGGACGGCAGGCACCACGTCATGATCTTCATCGAGAACGGACGCGTTCAAGATGAACCTGGACGGGAATTCAAGACTGGTCTCCGTGAGATAGCCAAGGTCCACAAGGGGACGTTCCGTCTGACGTCGAATCAACATCTCCTCATTTCTGAGATCCCAACGGAAGAGGTGCCGAGAATCAAGGCGTTGCTTGCCGAGTACAAACTGGACAACCTCAATTACTCGGAACTGCGGCTTTCGGCCTCGGCTTGTGTGGCATTCCCTACGTGTGGCAAGTAGCTCTCTTTTATCTTGCCGTTTGGTCGTTGACTATAGTGCCAGGCCTTGCTATGGCTGAATCCGAGCGGGTACGTTGTTACAATTGATGACGAATCGTCGTGAAAACCGACCTATGTTGCAGTACTTGCCGTTCCTCATCGACAAAGTAGAAAAGATTTGCGAAGAGAATGGTCTGCGCCACGACTCGATCATCATGCGTATGACCGGCTGCCCGAACGGGTGCGCCCGGCCCTACGTCGCCGGTATGTCTTCCGACCCCCGTCGCTTCTCCCACTAACCACGTCAGCAGAGGTGGCGTTCGTCGGGAAAGCTCCGGGCAGCTACGCGATGCTTCTCGGCGGTGGTTACCACGGTCAACGGCTCAACAAGATCTATCGCGAGACGGTGTCGGAACCTGAGATCCTGGCCATTCTCCAGCCCATGATCAAGCGGTATGCGCTCGAACGACACGAGGGCGAGCGGTTCGGCGACTTCGTGATTCGGGCGGGGTATATCGCGCCGACGACCGAAGGGAAATTGTGGTATGATCGAATGGGAGGGGAAGGCGAACATAGGGAAATTAGTGTGGCGTAATGGCACATACATATGGGGTGCAAGTGTACAATCAACAGTGCTTTCTTGGTGTCAATGTATCCACTGATCAAACACGAGTGGCCGAGGCTTGGGCCATAGTTGGGTTGGTAGATATACACATGCTAAATTATGTCCTGGACGCTCTAGCCTCCTGGAGCGTCTCCTCCAACGCCTTTGAGACCTTGTCAATGTCACCTCGTTTGGTGTCGACAACGCTGATACCCATGTGTCTGAAGGA
The DNA here is from genome assembly GCA_038090095.1 of Zangia roseola. Lineage (NCBI taxonomy): Eukaryota > Fungi > Basidiomycota > Agaricomycetes > Boletales > Boletaceae > Zangia > Zangia roseola. The sequence goes on from JBBPMD010000252.1 coordinate 5,174, forward strand.
AAATGACCGTTTAGTGGGAGAACCGAGTACACATGAAGCAGACGTACCCAACACGGAAATACTTGTCTGAAAGACACCCGTCAGTGAGCAGTCCACGTACCGACACCGTCTCCGACGCACCTTTAATACCTGAATGGATACCACCAGCGACCACGACGTTCTTTTTCAGTAGCCGGGGGACGATATCGCTTGTAACGATGCCGTCGGGGAAGTAGAGCTGTTCGGCGGATCAGCCCGTCTAATGCACGGCGAGAAAAGGGTGACGTACGGCGGTCATGCCATTCGCTGCCACATCTTCAGTCAGCGGCACATTCTTGAACCCGAGTGCCTCTGCTGTTTTCTTGAAGCGTCTGCTGGCGTCCTTGTGTGCTTGGAAACGAGCTTGAAGGGATACGGGGCCTTGCGTGATCTGGGCGAGTGAGGCGCGGAGGGCGTAGATGAGATTGACGGGCGGTGTGGCAAAGTAGGCAGCAGTGTTGCCTTCGTACGCTTTCATGACAGGGAGCCACCTGAATTCGCGGTGAGTTGAGATGAAACAAGGACAAGGAGGACAAGCCCTCACTTTTTCCAGCTGGCATAGTATGCCCTCACGGGTGTCGATCTATTCTCAAAGACCTGACAAGAGGGAGTGAGAAGCGGCGGGAGAAAGGGAGCAGGTATGCTACTTTGAGAGCCTTTTTGCTGACTACGACAATGCTCAGACCTGGTGGAGTACCGAGACCTTTTTGACTGGCCGTCAGAACGACATCGATTCCCCAGGCATCCATCTGGATCTCCTCGCTCGCGACGGAACAGACAGCATCAACTACGACCTGGGGGTGATGATTGGAGTTGTTATCTCCGTGGTAGAGGTTAACGCACTAGTGTGTCTGGTGACAAACTGCGAACCACCTCAGCAACGGCCTTGATGTCGGAAAGAACGGCTTCAAGTTGTGCATATTAGTCAAACGGGGATGCGCGGACATCACGAGGTGACGTGCCTGTGGAGGTGTCCACGTGCGTGATCGTGATGAGCTTGTACTTTTTCTGCTTGAGAGCGGTTTCAATCTCAGACAACTTGACTGTCCCACCAATCTCCGCCTTGAGCTGGTGGACCTTGGCGCCGTAGGTCTGCAAGCTATGAGTGCACGTGGTTATTGGTGTTTCTGTGGACACGGAATACGGAACGGACCAGTCGACGAATCCCTCTGCAAAGTAACCGCAGTTGAGGACGAGGACATTCTCGTCCGGTTCGACGAGATTGGCCGATACCTGTGGGCTACGTCAGACACATGACGGACGAGAGCGGCAGTGCGCGGACCTGGTCCCAACCCAAGGTACCCGAACCAGCAACCAAGAAGGGTTGTGCGTCCTTGGAGTACAATATGTCCCTGCGACATCGCGTAAACATACGGGCAGGGGAGGTGGATGTGAAGGGTACCTGGTCATGCGGATGCAGTCACCAAAGACGGCGGCAAAGTCAGGGGACATGTGAGACATGGAGGGGTGTGCATTTGCGTAGAGAACCTCATCTGCGACCTCGATTGGGCCGGGGATGCTGGGTCTGTGTGGGGAGCTGCGCGGAATGGAAGATGGATGGCGACTCACAGCAAGAGCCTTGATGAATGGGCGGGTATGATGAGTGGTAGATTACGGCGGAGAATGATACATACTTGTGCGGGTCCTGTGCGGGATGAGAGCGGGAAATGTGTGTAATTGAATGTGAAAGCGTACCTGTACGAATTTGTTGGACATGATTGGAGATGTGAGATGGCGTACGAAGCGGAGAGGACGAAAGAGTGAACACGTTGATTTGAAGAGGAGCGACATGACAAGGTAATAAGATAACGCGGCCCTCCGCAACGGAATCGGCCACTACCACTGATCCGCCAACTGCCCCCCAACCGCCGCACCTCGCCGGTCCGGCGTTCAACTTTACTCCGTAAGTTGTACAATTGCACCTTTCGCGTTGACACATAAACATAAAATCGGGATCGATCATCTCACCATGGTCGTAAGAAGAAAAACGGCACAAGGTGAGTGGTGTAACATCCCTCAACATTATGTTAAACTGTGTTTTGCCAGCCCGGGGTGTAATTATAATCCCCAGGTCGGCGCATTCTCTCACCAACTCCCGAACGCGTCTCGATGTTCTTGACGGATGAGTATCTTATCGACATTCAACGTGCCACGAAAGATGCTTTCGAATCCCAAAAAGTATTGTCCAAGGTCAATATACTCGAATTTCACAGGACCATTAGCGTTCTGCTTAATGATAGCGTAGCGAATTCATTGAAGAGAAATAGTTGATCCTTTTCCGACAGGCTCTTCATTAGCATTAAGTAGGTGGCGTCGCCACGAGGAACGAACACGGCTATAATAATGTTTCACGGAGGTTTCTGCAAGGCAACCAACATCATCATAATTAGTCTACGGCGTGACAGCAAAGAACTGAGAACATACCTTCAACGTCCGGTGGAACTGTTGAAAGGAAGAGAGGGTCCCAGACGAACTCAAAGGTGGCCCAAGTCAGAATTGCTATTCTGTGTATAACGTCAAAATTATTATGAAACAGCGTCGTGTGCCAACACAACTTGGAGTCGCAAAGAAATCAGCGCTCACTGTCAGCGACCAGCGATGATCCGCGTCCCCTCTACGTCAACTGTCCCATTTATTTGTCCCGCTCCCACAAGTCCCGCCATGGTCTTTTGCAGCTCTGTCCACTCTGTCTCCCTCGGGAGCGCCGTGTCCCCAATATCATACACGTACAGCTTCCCATCACTCCCCCCAAGCGCCGCACGTCGCCCGTCTTTCCGATCCCACTCCAACTTGTTGATCGCCCGTCCAGATCCAACATTGGTCGACACCACAGGCACCTGCACCAGCACTCAGCGCCGAACAGTACCGTCATGCTAACCAGAACGCACCTCCGTATCTGTATTTAGATTCCACAAGTCAAACTTGCCGGACCCATCCACCGTCCCGAACAGGGCCGGGTGTGTCGGATGCCACTTCACAGCATACACATAATCATCCGCCTCGTCGAACGAATAGATCGGTGGTATCGCATGTGCAGCAGTCGATGGCTTCGCAAGACTCTTGGCCCGCCACAACTTCACAGTCCAGTCGACGCTAGTCGTGAGGAACAGATCAGAAAAATCAATCGGTCCCACCAGAGGGTGGAAGTGAAGGCCCATAATCGGCCCAGCATGTCCCTTGTAGATGTCGTGCTGATTCAGTCCTGCTTTCGCTCCAGCACGATCATACCGGTTCGCCTGGTAAACATTCCCCTCCTCGGTGCCCACCCAGAACGTCGTCGTTTCGTTGTCAGGGAAGTCGAGTGCAGTGACCGCTACTTCACCCGTCTTATTGTGGCCTGCGTGGATCAGCTCCAGCGTTTCCTAGATAGTGTTTGTCACTTCTCGTCCTGCATGACAAAACAATACGACTACCTGCGGCTGCGCAAGCATATCAACCAGCCACGAGCAAACGGTCCCATCCGTACTGCTTGTGATAAGATTATGTGCGTTCTGCGTACCGACCATTTGCATAGCATAGACAGGATGAGTATGCCCAGCAGCAGATAGCGGCGTCTTCAGCACTGGCAAGTGCTTTGATCGCGTGTCCCAAAGTAATATCTGTCCCGAGTATGTGCCACCGAATACAAGATTTGAATGAAACGGTGAAAACGTCACGGATAGGACATCAGACTGTAAATCACGTGTTCACGAGTCTGTTAATGGAATAGTCGACTAAGAAGACGAACTTCTCACCTGCGAATGGAAGACGAACTCTGGTCTCTCGAGTAAATGAAGATTCCAGACTGCGACAATACCATCAGGCTCGTTCAGTGCAGCCGGGTTCTTATTGTACGAAGCGACGCTGAGTTCGGGATACTGCAATCTAGTCAGACACGATACCTGGACATGTCAGCATCCTGACCTTGGGTGACCAGTCAATGTCAGTGATCGACCGGTTCTTTCCATAGCGTTCGTCGTAGAACTCGCAAACACGTTTTACCCGTCTGCCTTCTGAATCATCACTGCGGCGGACGGTTATCACCTTGCGAAAAGTTATCATAGAGACTTACCCATTTGTTTCAGTACCAATGGTATAATCGCGAATGTAATCATACCCGTCGTTCAGAGCTCGCTGGACGATCTTTGATGACTGCTCGACGAAATCAAGGAACTCTGGCGCGGTGAGGATGCTCGCGCGTTCCTCTTCGGTCAGATCTGATACAGAAAGGTCATGAATAGGTATCGCTTCGTTCGGAACGGACCATCCAACCTCGGATTTCTTGCTCAATCTCCTTCTCGAGCTGTACACTCTCTTCCTCGAGTTCCTTGTCGCGAGCTGCACGATCTGCCTCCAGTTCACGCTCGCGTTCACGTAGCACCTGTTGCCGGATATCTTCCTCCGAGATAACAGGCGTCTCGGGTTCAACAGCCGTAGTTTGTACTTCTTTATTATAAATCACGCGTTCCTATACGTTCTCTCGCATGAGATTCTGCATAGAATCGTCGAACCAAGATGGACGTACGCGCTGTGGAAGCTCAAACAATTCTTGCTCCACGTCAATGAGATCGATAGACCGAGGCGTCAAGATTCTGCCATTGATGAACGTCCCGTCGAGGCATATACCAACGAAACCGACGTACCTCTCCACGACGTGGTCCGTCGCCGAGTTTGTAGACGCCACCATGGTCGTGCCCATGTTACTGAACCTGTCTGATCCCACATCGCTCTGTCGACTGACGCGTCCAGATGGCGACAACGCCGAGCTTGAGTGGAGGAAGGCGGATTGACGAGGCGGCGTGCCAGGCAAGGACGACGAGGGGGTGACATCACCCGTGCTGTCGAATCCGCCTCTGCTGGCCCCTACGAGAACGTTGACGAGATCGTCAACGTCGCGACGGGCGGCGGTGGATGGGCCGACGGACTGATTGGGGTGTAAGTGGTGGATGTGGAGGAAAGGATAGAATAGTTACTTCTGACTGACGTCTTTCTGTTTCGGCGCGTTGTCTGTCTGCTCTGGCTTTTCTGAGTTCTGCGAGTTTGGTGCGTTTGGCCTCGATCTCTGCTCTCCGCTTGTCCGACATGGCGGTGGTCCGTGGAAAACCTACTATGTAACTTAGTACTATTCCTGGAACTACTACATTGACAAGTTCAATTTGAACTGTTAACTGAGCTCACTCCATCGCCTCATGTGCGAACAATCGGACCCTCGGGTAGAATTGGGACCTCTTCAACGTGGGTTTCAGATCCCGTCCATGTGTCAAGTAGTGACACGTACTACTCCGTTTGGCTCCCGCCCGTAGCATACCTCTCGAACCCGAAAGGGCGCTGGCGAATCAACGTGGCCACAGCAGCGCTGGCGCATGGTACCCGTATACTCCGGTGCTGAGCCGATTCCGTCCATGTTGAAACAGTTGATTGAAAACCCACCGGTTTGGCGGTACCTTCAATTCAAGACCATAGTATCAATATTTCAAGGGACACAGTTTCTGTCAAAGAGACAGCCTGGGGAAACCAGTAGTATCCTGACCGTCGACTCAGCTGATGGCATCATGACTGTGAGTTCTCCTCGATCACAATCACGCGATAGGGACGGCGGAGGACCTGACCTTGTTACCACATGGCATCGTTTGAGCTCCGTCTTTGACATGCCGACTGCAACTTCAAGTTGGGCGGTTTCAAGTTCAGATATAAAAAGGCTGCGTACTATACCACAAATCATTACCAACCTCCCCCCCAAGTCACTTCATCTTACAGCCAGATATGCGATTCTCTTGCGCTCTTTTCGTCCTTGCGGCCGTTGCGGCCGCCACCGCTTTCCCTGTACGTTGGTTCGCTGAAGCGGGCGTCGTTCTCACAGAGGTTAACCAGTGTACTAATCTCGACTGGTTTCATCAGGTACCCACTGCTGCGCCTGAGAACGGGCTTGATGCCAGAGTATGTCGATTCCATCTCTCTTGAAGTCGCACCTATGCTCCCATGATCATATTGTGCAATGCCTGAATGATTTCTGATGGTCCTGCTACTTAGTGGGAAGTAAGTGGCTACGACTGTCGCCGGTCCCCAGTCAATATTTACGAGGGATTGGGGTGTTGATTGGCTCGCCTTATTGGCACAGAAAGATACCCCCTAATGTGGGTATCACATATGGACCATGTCCAACTACGTCTTACCTAGCAGATTCATCAATAGAAGCCTTATACTGGAATCACCCCAAGGAGTTCCTACTATAGTAATGTGGGATTGGTATTTTGCTGAGATGAGGCAACACCCAGTTCCTGCCAGGTCCATATGTCGCTTTGTATCATACTATTCCTGAAACCGCTTCAAGTTGGTCGAACGTTTCGAATTCAGTGGGATCGCTCGGCCGAACAATCTCCGAACGGACAAATTTTACCATTAAGACACGATTCACCCCTCCGTCCGAGTCGGACGGCATTCATTTTCTCGAAATTATATCACTCTTTCGTGCTTCCAGGCCTACTGGCGGACAGCGGCGATTCTGAGATGCCATCAACTCTCTTCGTGATTCAACTGGCGTTGCTATCTACCACACTGGCAGGTCTGTGTATTGCTGCCTTGATCCTTTGAAACGGCGCGAATGGCAGCGTTTAAACCCCCTCCGTTTCGGGAAGCGGCGTCGGTTTGAATCATCGGGATTGGTTGCTGACCACGATGATCCCGAGGGCCACCGAAGAATTCAAAGACTAACATTGCAGTCGAGATATGATTAATTGATTCCTGGAGTGCTAATAAACCACACAAATTGGGTCACACTCGTCGGGGATGATCGATGATCGATGAAATCCTATCTCTGAGACAACACCGTCACATAAACCGCGACACCGCTCAGTGACAGCTCTACCCTGAATCCAATCGCGTTGCTGTCTACACTCTCTCACAGGGTGTTTTGCACAAAAGAGACTCGATTGCCTAGGTACTAGATCTCCTTGTGCACGGTTGCCCATGACGACCAGGCATCCATAGTGATGACACTGGCCCAGGGAACCGACTTGGTCTATAGTGAGCGCCTCGGCCCACCCAGCAAACCGGAAGATAGGTCTGGACTGGGCGAGACTTGGCGAGTGCTCCTCCAGATTAGTAACCGCCGGATCAAGGTAGGTTTGATCCAAGAGCGACGTCAGCAAGAGACGCCATCGTATCATGATCATATCGTCGCTCACTGGCCCATCAAAGAACAGTTGGTCCGAGACTAGGTACTAGCATTAAGGTCACGAAAGGTACGGTTTCTTGCTACGAACTGGGCATTGACACCTACCAGAACGCATCACCGTGGGTGACCTAGTACTTCCCCAGAATCCTTCGCCCATTCTTTCAGCCAAACAATCAACCATGCAGTTTTCTTCTCTTGTTGTTGTTCAGCTTGTTTTTGCCGCTGTTGCCACTGCCATTGCTTCCACTGCACGTCGGTTTGCCGATAGCGCTGCTCCCAGTCAACTAACTTGAACTTCTTTATTAGGTACAGCGCAAACGGGCTTGTCGCCAGAGTCCGTCCGGTCTGACTACTTGTATTCTCACAGGCCTGCGATGGTTCGGGTTGCACTGAACCACCCCTGATCTGCAAAGGGGTAGAATGTCATTACAGTTGCGAGGTCGTTCAATGACGACTCTCAGCAAGCCTTTTGAGGAAGACTTTACCCTGATTAGACACTACTGTTGGCACCGTGACTTCACGTCAACCACATTACTACTACTTTACTAGCCGCTGTCACTACCGACGCCAGTAAGTCTGGGAGTAATATGTATAAATAACTGATGTAGTTCATAGTCGTTTCATGATTCAACTGATCCTTTAACCGTTGTGTACCGTACAGTGTACGCCGAGACCGCAACTGAGAGATGAAGGCAGTGACAACAAAACACAGACCTGTGGTAGACACAGCGCGATTTGAGCCACGAATGTTGGGGTTGATGCTACAGTCGCAATCGTCGTCTCACTGTCAGCTGCCCTGGGAGAGCGACATGGTGTCCAGACATTAAATCGTTTACGAAGGAGCGAGAGAGAACGATAGGAATAAGAATTTATGATTCTACCTTGTCCCTGTTCTGATGATATCTTCAAGTCCCAGAAAGGTTGATCCATTTGACGGAAATGATGTCCACTGATGCGAAGCAATTCCGAGTTCTCTACTGCATGAAGTGACATACTCGAATAGAGAATTGAGAGCTCCTTTACGAGACCCGGTCTCTCTGGTCGAAATACCCGTCTTCACATCACTAGACTATTTTTTAAAGGGTGGCACAGCTGATCATCTCATTTTAAATAGCCTTCAATCAATGGCTCTAGTCAGCTAAGGAAGGCATGGTTGGGCAAGCGACACTCACAGGACCCTATAACTTCTATGTGCGTCCTACAGCTTTCGTTAGTGGGCACCGGTGTCAAGCGAACGAATCCACACACCAATACCAGTAGGCTCTTCATAGCAACCTGGCAGATTTGCCTGACCATCACAAGACTGTTCGAAGACATTCAAGTATTCCAACGTCAGTTATGAGAGGATACAAGTATTCAAGATCACGCGACACGAGGGACGTAGGATCGACATACCAGCCGGTACGTGGTGATAGAATTTCCCTAAATCAGAGTGAGTCCGCTGGAACCCGCGTTATCAGTAAACCGACGTACGGGGGCAGCGATAACAGCGGCAGCAGCAGCAAGGGCGAGCAGAATGGGAGAGAATTGCATGTTTGAAATGACTTGGGGGGGTTGGTAATGACGTGTGGTATAGAGGGCAGCCCTTTTATTCCGGGGATCGTGCAAGTTGTAAACTGCAACTCCCGGACATGAGGAACTGTCTTTCGTGTCCTTGTGCATGCCGTCCCTACCTTGCGGTTCGGCTGTTTTTTTATTTGGTAGGTGATGACGGACATTCTCCGACATCCGAAGCGTGGTCCATAAAAACTCGAATTAATGTGAGAGATGGCTTAAGGGGGACAGGTAAATTCGTGACGGGTCATGTCTCATGTTGACGTCGGCCTCTTCGATTGAACATACTGGTGTTTATGAAATTATGACTTCCGGTGCCTCCACGCTTCGGCTCGCGAAATCAATCGAGTAGATTGTCGTATGGTACATGAGGGATGCTTCTGTGGATCAAGTACCTAGGGAATCGAGTTATAATCCTTTTGACCCTGGTTTGTGAGGTTCAGAAAAATACAGACCTATGGAGACAGCACTGCGATTTGAGCCACGGTAGAAGACCACGGCCCCAGGACAGATTTTCCATCCGAATGCTTAGTCCCAGTCAGCTTTGGTGACGGGCAGCATGGGTTAATTCTAGCGTTCTACATTTCACGTTAGCCAGGCGAACAAATCAAGTTTGGACCATGCCTTGCTTGGTTACATAACTAGCGTGATTGTCCGACGGATCTGTCCGGGCCGTCATAGTTGTAGTAAGATCTGGCACTTCAAAGGCTCAAGCTAGCGCTCAGTTCCTGGGCCCTTCACAAGGAACCATAAACCGGTCCACCACCATCCGCGACAACCACGCCTCGCATTTCTGTGCATTCAAAGCGTTCATGTCTGCAAGGCGACATCGATCACCAGTCACCATATCGACTGTCCCAAGAAGTACTTTTCCGGACGTCCATCACAAGGGTGTGGACGCCATCCTCAAGGATTTCCGGATCTGCTCGCGCCGTCTCAAGACCGCCCTAGACAGCTTCAATGACGAGCTACGACTCCTCGAAAGGCTGTATTACAAGTGCAAGAACCAACACCGCATGGCCCTCTTCTTCAAACGTGTACCCGAAATCAGGCGGTACGGTCACAGGTTGAACGAGTTAAACGTCGTGGGACGTGTCGATCTGTTACGTGCGTCGTTTGTTGGTTTGGACCATACGAATGAGTGCGTAATCGCGAGTTATTTGTATCCTGCATCGTGCGTGCTAAAACGTGTTGATTTCAGTCAAAGGGCGTTGCGGGGCTCTTGGAGCCATGTACCGGAACCACCATATGTTCAGTTTTTAACGGAGAGACTGACAGCTTGCTCTACCTTGCTTTGTAAAGTAGGATTCACGACCGCTTGTTTTTCACCCAGACTCAAAACCCCGCAGATGCGAGACCGCCTCGAGAAAGCGTACCAGTGAGTCCAACCAGACACTTCCATTGTTTGAATCAAACTCTGGTTCGCGCTTCAGTCAGTTTACCCTGGCCATGCAAACGGGTGCTTTTGTCCAGCTTATTATCCTGTTCGTTGCTATTTCATCTAGGATGTCCGTGTTGTCGTCAGAGTTGGAGGAAGCCATTCAATTGAGCGTATACACGTGCAATCGCCTTTTGACCATCATTCATGTGAGCAGCCCGCGAGGCCGCAAACGAACATGATTTCTCAGACTCTTGCAGCCAGCAGACAAAAACGATGCGACGGGTATTCAGCAATTTCCCTCAGAACTGGAGATGACGCAGCTTCCATATATTGACCACGATATGATGCCAGAGGATACGGGACAAACTGTTTCCCATCGTGAACCAGTCACCACAATACATACCGTCGAAGACCTAGGCACGAAGACGGGTGCAACTACGGAGATTCGAGTGACGCCCCCATCAAGCCATCGTACCAGCGGTAATGTATGGCATGTTGATTTTTATTTCTGCTAACGGACGTCTGTTGCAGTCGAAGATCATAGTGCTGCACCAACACTGAAAAAGGCGACCATCACGAAGGCCACCAAAAAGAATCGGGTCAAGAAGGCAAAGAAAAAGCTGGACGAGATTGACGAGATCTTTGGTTTCTGATACCGTACGTTCCTCCAAAGCCATTGTCCCCAAGTCGCTGTAGAGCTGTAATCTCTTACTAACAGTGGCGCGAATCTTACACACGGTCGGTCAATCGGGCTGATTTCGGAAACGCTGAGATTTCCAGCTTACCGGTTTGTTTTAGTTGTCACGAGCTTCGAGCATGAAGAATAGGAACCATGGAAGGCTCGCCTGACAACCATTCTGCGGCGAAGATTAGATGTCTTGGAGTCTTTAGGTTCGATGTTTGAGTCCCATACTCCGAGGGGAAGTGAGTATATGAATAGTGAGATATGTTTGAATCCGAAACAAGGAAAACAATTAGTCCGACAGGCGTTATGATATTAAATACGAACAACTGGTAACGAATTTCTCCGCCCGAAGTCGTTATCCGGACCTATATTTAACAATAAATTTGGACAGTGATGGCAAGGGTTTGATAACCATCGTTATCCATGACCATGGCCTGAATAACCGGTTATCTGTAATCCCCTTTGCCCCCGGAATTCGACGCAATCTGCGTGATGACACGGGGAACGACCCCGTTCTGTTATCTGCAGCTGTCCATGTGGTATCCTACTTTCTCCCCCGAATTGTCGGTAATTCCTGGGGTTGGTCTCCTATGAAACACTTCCTTTGCTATGGGCACCCCCGACCCAGTATTTCCCTATCCGCGATGGTCTCGACTTGCTCTGGCCACCACCGATGTCATGATTAATGATTCGTGTACTGTACCCGCCGTTCGGATCCTTCGGTACGGATTCCTCTTGATGGTCGTCCGCGTTTGACATTGGCCCACCGGATTTCCGATCCAACAAGTTGGATTTCCCGAGTGTTCATCATCCTCGGCCGCGCGGGTATCCGCGTTCTTTCTCCTCGGCAGCAGCTTTTTAATTGGGTTGATGCCCGTTGGAAAGAACTATGCCAGCAGAAAGATCAGACTTGACCCGACTGGGCGGATCTGGAGGCGAGTTGACACCTCCTGCAGCGCAGCATGATTCGATGGTGGTTTCACGATAATCGTAGGCCGGTTTGAAGTCCTGCTTCGAGAACTGGCTGAATTGCAGATTCTGTTACAAAACCTCCGTTGCCACAATAATAAGGCGTTACGTGTGATGGCATTTCGGCCCGAGCATGAAGTTCATATTATTCCACACTCGGGCCGCAGCTCGATATTGTCTGCATTTATTTTTGGGGCTGGATCACGGGTTTTAACTGTGCTCCAAGATCTGTAGATGATCGTTGGTCTATGAATAGGTTCCCGGCAATACCACTGGAGTGAATCTGAGCAATCGTCAGTGGCAAAGTCAGGGATCCTGTCGGGCTGGTAGCTTCAATGACAATACCAATCGTGTCTGCGAACCGCACAGGGTTATGTGGAGTGTTTGCTATTCAATGGATGCTCCATGAACGGATGCACGTACACTTCACAAACATCTCTCCGTTGACTACTTGAAGTAATATCCCGTCTTTGTACTGGTAGAACCATTCCTACGCGCCGTATCGGATACGTGAGCAACCAGACCGGAGAGGGGCACTTGTAGCGATGAATACCTCGGCCTCATTGGCGTGATAGTCGTCCCGCTCATTGGCCCAGGCCCCGAACGGCCATCACAACAAAGTCCTCTCGGTACAGACAAGAGTTGTTCACAGGTGGCTTGAGGAGGTGTGCATTCTCACCGAGCCACTTGGGGAAGGCGTGTGACACGATCCAATCAACCCTTGTCAATATTGACCATGTCGTTGATCCAACCATCCAGCAAATCGAAATCATCCCAAAAGTCATCCGCACGGCGCACTGAAAACAACCGCATACACGCACACCCACTGCCCATCATCCTCAGCGAACCTGCCCACCCGTCATTCCTGCAACGCGCGCTCAATCTACTTGGCGTGCCTATATCGGATATCTTCAACCCACACTGTCACGGCGTCCTCGACGTCGCGACACGTTCGGTATGGGTGCTAGACGCGAGAGACGCGACGTTGCTCTGGCAGCGCGGCTTCTTTGGCAAGGGCGATCTGTCCCGGAGCGAACCCAGTTGGCTCGCACGACAACTCAACGCCCGGAAGCTCGCGAAAAAAGGTGAGCCCCAGATTCTCATCGTGCGATGCACCGAGTGGTGGGGCGTGTTGGGCTCAAGTGAGAACTCCTTGGCTTAGGTATGATGACGTCCGAAGAGGTCACTGCGAAACGACGAGCGGAGAGACAACAGTTCAAGCTCGATCGTGCAAAGGCGATGGCTGCTGCTGCTGCGGAAGCGGAGGCGGCGTTCCAGCAAGGACGAATCGTGTCGACCGTTTACGCCGAGGATGGCACGCGCATGATCCCATCCGCTGCAACGTGGAAGCCGAAAGAGAGTATGGGCGGGGACGATGCGCAGCCAGTCGAGGATGGTGCGCAAGCCGACGAGGACGACGAAGACGGCGGTGACGAAGAGCCGATAGAAAACGTAGAACACCTCCAACTTACCCTCTCAGAAGCCTTCTTCCTCCTCTGGAACCTCGACTGTCTCTCCATCTCACAAACAGACACTGTACGCCCATTTCTCCATGTATCCCACGAAGCCTCTCAAACATTGGTCGATCAGGGTGATGCCCTGACGCTCTTGCAGATATGGAACGCCTTTCAAAACGTGTACGTCCCCCACCCGACCCTCGCACCGACTCTCGACCCACCCCCAATCCGCCGATTCGACAACCCGTTCCTGGTCAACTACGTTGTTTACCATCATTACCGATCACTAGGCTGGGTGGTCAAAAGCGGTATCAAATTCTGCGTCGACTACCTCCTCTACAAACGTGGTCCTGTCTTTTCGCACGCAGAGTGAGTGGACACCCCCAGGTCGATGCTAATCGACAAGAATTGAACTTGCTGTCCGCTAGATTCGCCATCGTGGTATGTCCGGTGTACGAAGATCCCGCCGATCAAGACGATACACCGTTTAAGCTCAACAACGCCGCCCCGTTCTCGTGGTCGTGGCTCAGCACTATCAACAGGGTCAATTCTCAAGTACAAAAGGTGGGATTTGCCCTGCTTTCATTGTCAGAAGGTTTTCACTCTCATGGACGTTGCATGTAGACGCTTGTCCTGTCGTATGTGACCATTCCCGCACGATCCAGAGTGTCGGAGGACGACTTGTCTCCGGCTTGTTTCACGCAGTACACCGTACGCGAAGTGGTAGTGCGCCGGTTCGTGCCGGCGCGGATGCGGGATTGACAAGCACTGGCACACCAATGCGATCCACCGTTCCACTAGGTTCGGACTCTGGCTTGACAACCCTCGCAGTGGTGTTTCGTCGCACATCTTCACAATATGGCCAGATGCATGAGTTGCTTCAATCATGGACATAAAATATTGTTAGCTGATAGGTCATTACATGATTGATGTCCGTCCCAAACCTATACCCGTCCTTCTGACCCAAGTTTCCGCTCCCAACAACCTATCTGCGCTTAACCTACACACACCCAAGTAAAAAGGGCAGTAGGAGAGGTGACCGATATCGTCGTTCTTGCAAAGGAACCATCAAGCAATTTGGTGGCATTCACATGCAGTGTCTGGATGTCAAGTTTCAGAAAATCCTGGAAGGCATGCAGGTCTCCGTGGGCTTGTTATCCTGTGTGCTTGTGAGCGATGGCGCAGTTCAGTCGAGAATAGCGTATATGCGAGTGTCACGGGAGATAATGTAGCGATTGCCGAGATGGTCGAGTGTGCGGGTGAAACTATAGCAGGTCTTCGGCAAGGATATAGGTTGGGGCGAAGGGTCAGAGGGGTTAGGTATTATGGGGATAAAGGAGATGCAGAACAAAGACGACGCGGATTGGAGTGGGCGGACAGAGAGACCAGAAGCGTGATGACGTGAGGAGACAGCATACAGTTTGTGGTTCTTCATTCCACAGAGCTGCAAAACCGAATACGCGAGACCAAGGGCAGTATCCAGGTATCCCAAACCAGTTAGTCTCATACAGCACCCTTGATAGCGACTTTGCGGTATTTCTCCTCGAAAGCTTGTGCGATTGACTGGGCAGCAGCTTTGCAATCCAGAACCTTTTCACGATCAGGGCAGACGGGATCCACGAACGTCGCGGCTCCGTGGGTACGTAAGTATGCTATGGTTTCCGTGGGCGTATCGAATGCGAGCTCAGTTCGAATGAAATCCAACATTAGAGTCCTGTATCTGTCAGCGAATAGAGGTGAGATAAACAACGAATGGAAGACAGATCTGAGTCAGAGACTTACGCTTTGGTCATGATCACCAATGCCTTTGCTCTCTCTCGGTCTATGAAATGATCCATAATGTATGCACCCATGTTCGGAGCGTCCGCATACTCCTTGAATAGTTTATGGTAGTTGCTCATCGATACCGCTCTTTGTACACTCAAAGCATGCTGAACAGCTTTGTGGGTTTTCTGTTGGGGTGTCAGTTGACCTACATATAAATTCAGTTCTGGAAGGTAACGGTCAACACAGAGCTCGAGTGGAGGAACGAAACGGCATACCACTCTTATTTCTGCCGTGTAGGAGCATGAGTATGCGGTATGCTGTGAATTCCTCCACCCTTCCTGGTATGCCGAGCTCGTAAAGTGACTTCAGCATCGCTTGACATTGGTTGTATTCTACCATATCAGCCTGCCAAACGATACAACAACTTCGAATATCAGATGCAGGATCGCTTACACTCTCGAGTGCGCAACGTGCGTGCATCTCATAAACTTCAACAGTGAATTCATTTTTTATTCGTTGCACCTAACACGAGAAAGGTAAATCAAGACAGAACTAAATATGGAAGGTATAACATACCGTCAGATCTTGGCGCAGGCTTTTGAACTGATTGCAAATCCAATCATATGAAACTTTTTGTCTCCAGCGCATCTTCAGCTGGATAAATGTCTGTTGAAGCACATGGTACGGGCGGATCATCTCTGGGTTGGGTTCCTAAAACAGCGCTCTCAGGATCTGCAGCAGTATAAGACACGGATCTTTACCGATGTCAGCCGAAGGTAATCTTTAAAGAGCTCCTGGTTCGTTCCAACGATGGTATGATGGTCCCAGTTGAGCACGTTCTGGATAAAATGGTCAGCCCGTGAGAGAGTACGAAGAAATCGGACTGACCGGACCCACTTCCGGGTCATCCGGGTTAGACCCAAACGTGGACGGAGAATCAGCTCTCCATATTCGATTAAGAAGATGAGCACCCTGAGGATTCGCTTTGAGAGCACTTTGACTGCCGTTGGGACGAAGACTCTTTTGTCGTTCTATATCGTGTTCACGCTGGAAACGTTCGGCACGGCGATTGAGCGCTGCTTGGTCGCCCAGATCGAGGGGCGTGGCATTCTTTATGGCTGCCTTCTTTGCTTTCTTGCCGGTTGACTGCATTTCATTTCTGGCCACGAAATAGCGGCATCAGGGATGCGAACTTTCACTTTGAAGCAAATAATGTACACTCACATCTTACGCTTAAGCGTAGGTAGTGGCTTTGGTGTCAGACTGGGTTGACGAGTAGAGAGGGCCGTCATTGGAGGCGAAACAGATGTCCACAACGAAAGAAAAAAACGATACCTTTGCAGTTGCACGCCAGCCCAGTCTGTGGTCCAGAGCGTCTTGGCGGTGAAAGCGTCAGCAATTACCTGTCTTAGTTCTGCTTGGGCCTCAGCCCTGTTGGTATCGTTCATTTGACCGAGACACTTTGCGACCCATTCTCTGCAGAAAGACATATGTATAGTGGGTTGTGTGTGACAAGGACAACGCTCACTTCAGCTGGGGTGGCCAAGAATCGGAGGACATGATGATGGATAATCGAAATCAAAGGGAGCGAATTAGTTGGCAGTGAGTGAGAGATGTATGTAAATAGACGACCAGCACTCTTGACAAATTCCCACGAGTACACTACACACCGCACCCTCACCCAGACAGACAAAGTCAATCTCATTAGCAGCTGCGAACACTACGTCCGTAACAGTCTAGGGGCCACTCTTTTCGTTTTCGTTATCTCTCTAATGCGCCTTGTCTACCGGTGGGTTGTACACTGCAACGCAATCCTCTGTCAACATTTCAATCTATGAGAACCACCAGACACTTACAAAACTTCCGGTTCTTAATGACACCCCACTTGAATCGTTTGACGTGAATGCTAATAGCGAACAAGGCCGAGAACAGGATGACAGCCTTCAGGCCAAGACGCTTGCGTTCGTCGTGCTCGGGTTCTGCGGCCCAGTTGAGGAACGTGACGACGTCCTTGGCCATCTGCGACGTCGTGGCAGGGGTGCCTGTGAAGACCAATATCAGTCCCACCAACTTGGACAATCGGATGACCGCTAACCGTCGTCATACTCTACCAAGCCATCAAACAATAGACGAGCCATGGAGATGGCACCGCCGGGGAAGTAAGGGTTGTAGTTCATACCGTCACGAATCTCAACACCAGCAGGGGGGTCCATGTAGCCAGTCAAGAGAGAGAAGACATAGTCCTATAAAGGAGGCTAAGTACACCTCCAAACGCGTCAGGACGCGACAACGCACCGCACCACCATGCCGGGCCTTGATGATCAAGCTGAGGTCGGGAGGGAGGGCACCACCATTACCGGCGCGAGCAGCCTCTTCGTTGGGGTATGGTGCGGGCAAATAGTCGGAGAGCTTTCCGGGGCGTTGGAACATCTCTCCATTGTCGTCGGGACTTGCATCGGTGTATTCAATTTCCTCTGCCAGAGCTCTTGCCTCGTCAACGGTATGGGAGACACCAACCAGGTTGCGCCAGGCGATGCGATCAAGGGAGTGGCACGCAGCACAGACCTCGCGGTAGACCTGGAAGCCACGACGAATACTAGAATTGGCGAGTCGGAAACAGGACCGGCGGAGTATGGTGCGGACATAACGTACCTGGCATGGTCGAACGTGTCGAACAAGCCCCCGTGTGGCCAGGGATACGCAGTAGGGTGGAGACCGTCGTCGGCAAGCGAGTTGGCGTGAACCTCGCCGATGAAGGGGAGGGTACCGTACAGATGGGTATACCATGCTATTGAGCCAGCGGAGAAGAGCGAGACGGAAATGAGCGACGCGCGCGAGCTCAGCAGGGACTAAAGTAAGGGTGTATAAAGTCAGTAGGTGGACGAATGGAGACGAGTGCGCCGACCTGTGCTTCCGCGGAGGACGAGAATGATGCAAAGCGGGCCTGCTAGCAGACAAATGAAAGTTTGTGGGGGTCAACGGAGGATGAAAAGACGAACGTACCGACGCGCCATTGGGCTTGAACGAGCTGAACGTCGAGCGGGCAGCACGGAGAGCATTCTGGGCGTTGAGGACGGCCTGGGGCAGCCTCGACAACATTTTTGAGGAAATGGATGAAGGAGCAAGTGACAGCGTGACAAGCGAGAGGACGGAACGAACCGGACAATATTGATCCAAACAAAATTATCCGACGACTCGTTCAAGTTAGATAATTTACATGTCGTCCACAGTACTTATTGACAAGATCTCATCGATCATCTCCAAGTACATGTGGTAGTCGTGCATCGGCATCTCGGTACGTATGTACGACAAAGTAACGAATGAAGAAAAAAAGAAAGGTCCTCAATTAGAATAGACAGTCGCACAGTGCCTCTGCAATGCATCGTCAGCCATGTGATTCAGAAATCAAAACAGCGCACAAACCCTCCATGCAGCAACAAAGACATGCTCCCGCTAGACAGGCGAGGCAGCCATCACCGCCACCACGCCGGTTCTGTGCAGGTTGTTGTCTTCAAAGACATCAGACGGACGAACACACCGACGAGGCTTGCACTCACACGTAGACGGTCTGTGGCTGCGGCTGTGGCTGGTAGTGCTGGGGCTGGCCGTAGCCTTGCCCCGGGTAAGACTGAGGTGGTTGTTGTGGGTAGTATCCCCCCTGAGGCGGGCCTGGGAATGGTCAGGATATGTTGAGAACGGGTGAAAAGTAAGTTGGCACAAACCAGGAGGAGGGTAGTATTGCTGCTGTTGCCCGCCGTAGAACTCTTTGTTTGCCATGGTGCTGGTGATGAAGAGAAAGGCATGCCCGTCGTTGGCCCTAAAATGTCACGAGAGCCGCACTTCCCACGATCGGATGTACGATTGCGCGCAGTCGTACCACCGCCTCGAGGTGTCAACGTGTGCGCTGCTATATGCTCATTCGTCGCTTCTGGGCACTGAGCCAGGCATCCGCATGCTGTGTGACCTGTGCTAAGGCTATTCTCTCCGTGCCTTTCCCGGGATTCACCCACTTGGCACCCCGTCCGATTCCCAGGCATGTCAGGTCACCCGGTGACCACGCCATGTCTCATATCCTCGCAACCAGTCATCCCACGACCCCATCATGTCTGCGATCAATACGTCCAAGTGTTCCATGTTGTCAGCCAAACGGTCGGCGCGCTGTTTCCAGAGTCAACGGTAAATAGCTACTGTAGAAGATCGAAGAGATGTAACAGTGATGATGTACGACATGCCAATCATTGAAATGATTCCACTGCCTGAAAAAGAATGCAGATTCTGAGAGTCGTCTAGGGACTGTTGGGTGTAAAGGCATAAATGCGTGCCCCTTGTCGCAGAAAGTTCTGTGTCAACCGTGTCGTGGCTGCCCGAACACCCCGGCCCGTCAGCATCGACTAGTCAGTAACACGCTAGTCTAAAATCGGTTTGATGCATCCTCACCCGGTGCAACGTAATTTTCATGGGTAACAACATCAAATGGTCGTGTCCGTGCTTGTGCTAGCACTGTCCCTTGGGATGCAATAGTCATGACCCCAGACGCATCCGTCCTGCGCCGCCATTCAGTTCGCGAGCCTGGTCCACGTTCCTGCAATGCTACTCACTGTGATATCCGTAACAACGAAATCCCTAGCTGAAAGCGGCCGCGCCACCGGATACTCGCATCAGAAAACAAAAAATAGAGCCCGAGGCGGCCATGCAGGTCGCGTAGTTTCTGAGGGGAAGACACGAGGTTTCCGTAAAGCAGCCGTCGCGGAGGTGCCTCGCCATTGGGCGCAGTCCCCATGTCCAGTGATCGCGTTCCATCATCAGAAAATAACGACAAGTGCGCGACTAGGAAGGGTAGCTCCATTTCACTGTCAAAAAACAGTCATATATCTCCAGGATCTCTGTTACCCTGGCGGATGACGAATACTTACGGGATGATAACGTTCCCAAACCGATCGCGTACGATGAGCTGTACGACGATTGGAGGTGCGAGTGGTAGCCGGGACAATGTAGCGGACCCAAATTCCGCCGTTCTTTGTGGGTGCTGCACGACATCAAGATGATAGGATCTTGTGTCGAGTCGTAAGTCATCGGAACGTTTCGTCACAGTGGTGGTTGAGATACCTGGTCTGACTGTCGTAGAGGAAGGAAGAGTAGCCAACCCGCGGTTCGTTCAGTTGGAATTGGTTTTGGAGGGGGCTCGATCGGTCGGCGGTGGGTGCTTGCGTCCAAACACCACTCTGGCCAGGGGCAGATGAGTCTGATTGCGTTGGTAAACTCCACGCGGATGGCGGCGATTGTGTTCGGGAGTTCTCGCTACTGGTGACCGACTGGGGAGAAGTGCAGGAGCTTTCGCGTGAGGTATCGTGAATGGATTTTTTGTAGTTCCTGCATATCCGATACAAGCCTTGAGCCAGATACGCATCATAGAAAGAGTTATCTTACGATGGTGTATACTCAATGGGTGTGATGGGCGTGATCGGACGTATTTGTCGTGTGTGCTGAGGTAGCGTGCAGTTTAGGACGTTAGCGCCGCTCCAGTCGTGTATATGGTGCATACCGAATGCTCTCCCTCGCTATTATGAAGCAAGGATTCGTTGTGCCGGTGATGGCTATGAGTAGGAAGCATTGCGCAGTCATGAGAAGATACTAAACCATTCTGAGAGAAGGCCTTGTCCCATGTGGAATACCTTGACGGAATAACGCAGTCGGTGGGGGGAGCTGGCATAGGCGACGAACGGAAAACGGCCTGTAGGGGAGGCAAGGAAATGGCGTTATGCGCTGCCTGCGGGAGGAAGTTATAATGGCATTGGGTAAGAACTTGGCATTTATGCATTCGTGTGTACAGATCATGATCATATACCCACTCATTTCCAGGGAGCGGAGCTCGGGGTCAAAGGAAGACACAAGGGGTGTCAGAACCTCTGTAGTAGCCAAACAGTCTGATGACAGATCTACCCAAGACCGATATGGATAAGTCAATTCAGGTAATATACGAGAACTTGTTTGAATATTGCCATAGCATCTGAAATGATGACTCGCAATTCTATTGGGGCGCTTACCAGTCCAAGGGTTTTAGGGAACGATTCCGAGAAGCCTACGAGAATATTATAGTGGTATATCATATTACAGGGAGTCAATCATACGCTCTTCTTCACGTAGCTCCATATACCCGCCAGTCCCGAAATAAGAGTCGCAGCGACCAAGGCGGGTCTAACGCCGGCTGGCGGATTAAGCAAACACTTTATAAGCAGGACGTAACACGCCGCGGGATCCGTCCGTACCTGTGGACTTGTACAACGCACCCGTCAGTGCGCCTGCTGCCATGCTGCCTGCCGTATCGTGTTTACTGCGATACGAGTCTATCGAAGAGTTGATGCCATTGTAGACAAGCGCTACCGTAGGATCAAACCCATCAGTCAGCACCGGCTGCATTACATTGCCGACGGGAAACATCAACGCACCGAGCACGCCAGCCGAGTTACCTATGAACGTACCCCTTCTTGTGACAGAGTTAAGGATGCTGTTGATCCGAAGGCGTGCATTCGACACGGCTAGGGGCCGTCGTGCGCCCTCATTCACACCCCAGACACCACCTACGGCGAGGCCTTGCGGAAACACGTATGAGCATGTGACAGGCCGAAAACAATAAGAATGGCCCAAGTTGGCGATGTGGCGAACATTAAGATAAGGTGAGAAGGGGGAGTCGTGGAGAAAGTACACGAGTCAAACGTACAAAACGCGTGCAAGACGCGTGTCAATGAGCCGATAGAGAGGGCTGCTTACCGCCGAGGTACATAGTGCCTGTTCCGTAGCACAAATCATCACTCCAACCCCGAGAAGGAATGGCCGTCCCGGCTCCTGGCAAGTCGCTCACTTTGTCGTCATCTAATACGAGATAGTCTAATTGGTCCCCAAGCTGGGCAAGAGGGTGCAGTCGAGTTGGGTCATAAGCACCCAAAAGGAGGTCATTTGCGGTGACTGGACTGTCGACCGAGTTGGTACCGTCATGGGAAAACTGAAGAGCCGAAGAATCTTGAGATTGTGACGGCGACGTTTGAGAGTCCATCAAATTGAGACGATGAGGTCAAAGTCAGAGTTTTGGTCACAGTGAGAGCGGTGAGTAGTGAAATTTTGGCAGACCGCGAGACCGGAACTCGTGGGAAGTAGTTGCCAAGTAGGACGACAAGTTTTGCAGAGACAATTAGCACGAATCATGCTACACTCTACATCGGTTCGAGCTGCGCGTGTGTTCGCAACACCCTCAGCACCGCAGCTGCGGATAATCGCACGTCGGGCCCTGTCCAGCCGAGCGGTCTCTTCATATCCATCTGCCAGACCACCTCTCCGCGTCTCGTCGCGTGGTGGCAAGTCTATCCCGAGACGTGAGTTTTGCCTGTCATATGTGCTGCTTCGTCAGGACACACAATTGTCGTCATCCAAGGATGGGCCACGTCCACCACGCCGCATTCCACCCCCACCGACCCTGCGGAGGTCGAGGCCATGCAATGTCTCGAGCAAGGCACCCAGAAGCTCGAAGACGGTGACGTTCAGGCCGCCAAGGAGCTCTACAAGCGCAGCGTCGAGATTAAGCGTAACGCCAGTTCTCTCTTCAACCTCGGTGTCACGCACTATCATTTGAGTACGCCCAAATGTTTGTTTTCGTATTTCCAAAACGCATGTCAAGTTATTTCATTTAGAGGAATTTGATGACGCAATTGCCGCCTGGAAGGAATCGATTGCGCTACAGCCCACGAGCGCAGACGCACACACAAGTACGTGTCTCTTCTCCGGCTGGTTCCGTTCATGACATGAATATCCCGAAAGACCTCGCCAGCGCATACATAATATCACCTGTCTCACGACCTGACCTGGCGCTCCATCATTTACAGCACGTAACCCACCGTGACTACCATATACGACCACTGACTATTGTTTTCCAGTATAGCGGCCAAACTCTCACCGGAAGACCCTGAAATTGCTTTCAATCTCGCCGCAGTTCTAGAAGCATGTGCGTGATAGAAACGACCCTTATTGTGTTCAAATTTATCTCACCCGACATGGACAGCTGGCCAACTCGAGGAGGCCCTGGAATATTACAAACGCTCCAAGGAGAACGGAGTCGATCGCGCCGCAATGCATATCCGGAATGTTTGTACCGTCTATCTGGTTCCATTTTTGACGTGCTGATGGTGATTGCTGATTTTCCAGGTCAGCGCGAAGATTCTGGGAAAACAAATGCAAGCTGCTGAAGCAGAAGGCAACTCTAAAAAGTCCGACTCCTGACCAGCCACTTATGGTACCTTGGGAGTATCAGCTTCGTTTAGGTGACCAGACGATGAGCGCGCGGGTTTGTCATATTGTCATGTACGCATGTAGTATGTGGGCTAAGATGATAAATAAAATTGATCTCTGCGGTAAAGAATGTGTGCATGTGACGCTGCGCCGAGGTGTAGTGCGATAATCTAGAAAATCTGATCCCTTCAATCTCCTAGCCCGTTTACCGAGGCGTTATTCCTTACACACTAATATTGGGCGGACAAGAAGTATTTTTCCGACGAACGAGTTGTACGTGAGGGTATATCACATCAAGATCAGAGTGATCCGATTTAGGAACTATTATGGCGTTCCTCTGCCGAGTCCCTCGCCTTTGAGCTTTCCATTGAAGGCACTCTTGCCGTTGCTGCTGACCGCCGATCGGGTCCCTCAACCTCCTCCCGATTAGTGACCACACCAGGGCCTGAGCGCCTCCAGTTTGGGCTAGTGGTGCCTCTGACCCTGTTTGTGAACCGGGAAGGACCATGCAATGTCCCGCGCGCGGGGGAAAAACCCCGATAGCCACGCCCACCACCACCACCACGAGAGCCACGTGTTTGACCGGTCCGAGAGTATCCCCCACTGTACCCAAAGGAGGGTTGAGTGCTTCGGTGACTGACACCACTCGCGGCATCCCGAGTGGATGCCTTCAAACGTTGCAAGATCGATAACACATCCTCCCGCGTATACTCCGGACGTGGATGGTCTTCCGGTCGCAGATAGATGATATGGTCATACCCTTCGTCTGGTGATGGCATCTCGAAGTCCGAGGCGAATTTCTGCAGAACAACCGCACCATGCTGGGCATCCCTGATGGTGGGGTGCCAAGATCCTAGAAATATGCGATAACGCCCAAGAGGATTAGCGATCCGAAAGTCGGGTGTAATAAAAAAAATTATTTAGGAACTTACGGCCTTTGAGGCGAGAAGCGCACACCTGCCAAAAAGGCAACGAAAGTCAGCATTTCAAGTTGGCACTCGACCATTGCCAGAGAACGCCGTTCTCACATGATAGGGAGTATCAAATACAATAATGCTGATAGATGTCCCTGGGAATCCACGGGCAATCGTGGTCCAGTAGGATCGTTGCCTTTAAATGACCATCAGTATTATCTGCGTGAATATGTACGTGAGTTGACCGACGTACGTCGCATTGAAATTTGTCCGGTCGATGCAAGGCGAACGGCCTTCCTGGAGCGTCTGGTAAGCAAGTTCTTCAACTCGCTGTCTGTTGCCCAGATCGTCTTGGTTACAACGACGGAACCTGGGGAAATGATTCTCAAGAGCCTGTGCGAAAGTAGACTGTGAAACACAGCGGTTTATGATCAGTGAATGATCGTGTAGCACGAATGGTTTAGCCCGGGCGTTCTACCTTTCCAGACGCAATCAGTCCCACCAGTATCAACATAGTTTGTTCTTCCTGAAAAGGATCGCAAGCGATTGAAGTGGACGGCCCCACTCCATTTTCCTGGGACGTCGACATGGTGGTTTGAACGAGGCAAACACACGTTGCCCAAAAGCGCCGGCGGATCTCACTGCGATACGGCGAGAATTAAAGCACTCTCATGGAATTGGCATATTTGACTAAAGATCAGATACCGGTCTTCAGAAAATAAGCCTTTTCCGTGTATTGAAACGACTATATGAAAATCAAATCATACTTCCTGACCCACAATGCTGGGTGGCCCGAATAAAAATCGCACAGTCCCCTCATTCTTTCCGAGTAGTGCAACATCTTCTCCGCTGTACAATGCGCTGGGATCAGAGCCTGCGAGTGGTTTATACGGTCGAGGTGGGTGCTCATTCTGCCGCATTGCAATTTTTAGATGAATCAGTTGATCGGCTTTATAAGGTACCGATAGCGGTTGCGGAGTGGACGAGTAATGTTGATTTCGTGGAGATGGGTGTGGGGACGGTGAGGACGGGGTTCTAGGTGACGTATTAGCAGACGTATTTTGCGCGGCTTGGATGAGAAGGTCGATGATGAGGTGTGCTATTTCTGTCATTTTTTTTTTACCACCGTGAGTCTCACGTCACTGATACCAGGAAATCGGCCACTGACCCTGTAAATCTTCCGCCTCCACCATATATGTTTGCTCCCAATTAGTTTTTTCTTTAAGAAGACTGACTATTTGGGGAGCAGGATCATCAATTGGATTAGACGGCGGAGGAGCCTCTAATGTCGATAGGAGGGCAGCAGTGTACAAGCAGCCCAAAGCCACCGTATGGGGCGGGTACATGATAGGAACCAGAGTCCTGTGGCTGCGCAGAGATTGTTAAGATCGTTGAAACCAACTGAAATGGAAGGTCGCTACACACCAGTCGATCGTGAGACGCCATGCAAATTTGATGAGTGTCTTGGATGCTAGCGGTGAAGATTGATACAATCGAACGGACAGATAAGAATAAGCGATTACCTCCTAATTTCCGACCTAATTTAAACACATAGGGAAAAGGCATTCTCGACGTGAAGTTGAAGCAAATTGTTTCCAATATCAAACGTTCTACGGCAAGAAGCCGCTGGCGATCATGCTCGACTGTCTGAATGACCTAAATTCAGCCCCCTGACGGAGTAAACCAAGACTCACCATAGGGTCCATATCAACTTCACCGCCTAGCGTCTTCGATTTTGCTGCCAACTCCGGGAATCGAACTGCATAGGAAAACATGAGGATCTCCCGAGGCTTTTTCAAGGTGTCGTGCATCTTCGTGGACACATACAGTGCAGCGAGGGTCGCATCCTGTCTCAAAGTTAATATAGAAACGTCATAAACCCGCAAACTTGCGCGCACATAGTAGCTGAAATCTTTCCGAGGGAAGAACAAATGGAAGCGGTGATATAGGTTTTGCGCAGTCGCAATCGTCCTTCTAGGGCTGTAATCGCGATCGAGAAGTGTGCAAGCCAAGAATTGAAGCCGCTCACAAGCCAATCTTACCACCTACAGCCTCCAAGAAACCACATGCTTGCTGCCTCACCTTCTCTTCCTGAGTGGCAGAAAGCTTACCACGTTGTTTCTCGGAAAGATATTCGACCTCGGGCAGAGTAAAGTAAGGGTGGTGAAATTTGGAGGAGGATGCCGGTAACTGGGATGATGGTACTTGTTGTTGTTCCATGATCAGAATGTAGGAGGACAAGTCGCCGACCTACCAGTACTTATGATCTCACTGCCACGTGACCACTTGGGGATGTGAAGTTCAATGTGTCACCATCTACGACTCTACATTGGAATCTACTTATTGTATTACTGGGGAACACCGTTCCGAGAATGCTGCGACCACGACAAATGTATGTAGTTCTAGTCAAGTATGATGCCGCCTAGTTCAAGTCTGTCTAGAATCGAGAAATCACGATGAATTATAAACGATCGTGAAAGCAGTCAATCAGAGGGTAAAACTCGTGCATTAACACGCGGGAACAGTAAGCGGGATCTTGACAGTCGTCTAAGAAAAACATGAGAATATCTGATCACTTGCAGGCGAAACACGTGTACTCACAGCGAGACCCTATGACAAATACCGTAAGTAATAATCGACTCAAAGTATCCACAATAAAACGTACAGAAAGACTCGTTTCTCTGTACTTGATGCTCATGTCCGCGGCCGTAAGACGCATTGCCTCAATTGCTTCGTCAAGCGTGACTCGGTATATGCCATGACTGGCCATGGAAAGCTGTGCGGCAGTGACTGCTTTCACAGCTGTCCGGGGTGGAATAAAATTAGCTCGCCGAAAAAGCATACAATCAAGGATCCGAACGAACCTCCCAAACTGTTACGTTCCTGGGCCACAATGCATCAACATTCAACAGGCGTAAAATCGAATACGTACAATACAAGGAACCTGCACAAGCCCGTCGATGGGATCGCAGGTTAGGCCTAGGTTGTGCTCTATCGAATTGGTTAAGACGCAACTACCCATGTATGTCACAAGTATACCATACCAATACCGATCTCTGCAGCCTGGCGAAATCTGAGAAATCTAGTATACGCCCACAGGGTCCATGACCTACCTGCAATACCGTCTCGGGAGAAGCGCCCATGCACGCTGCGAAACCCGCACTAGCCATAGAACATGCCACTACGGTGGTGAATGTTAGCACCATGGTGAACAGCTCCGAGGGGCAATATATACCTCCAACTTCAGCCTGACAACCACCCTCAGCAGCAGAGATGGTACTTCCACGTTTGAAGAGCATACCAACAGCCTGAAATTATAGTTTTGTCAGCCTCTGATGGTCAACAAAGCAAGGGTGAACGGACTGCAGCGGTCAATAAGAATGTCTTGACAGACTTCTCGGGGTCATCACTGACAAACTCAATGATATATTTCAACACAGCAGGAATAACGCCAGCTGCGCCGTTGGTGGGGGACGTGACGATGCGCCCACCGGAAGCATTTACTTCGTTGACCGCAATAGCGTAGCAGGAAAGAAAATCGACAGCTGGAATCATTGTCCTGCGCTTCAAACAGATATCAGTGGCGTGCATCACTATTAAAAGTGAATGGTAACCAACGGGAGGCATGGGGAGAACCGGATGTTCGAAGGACCCTATTACACGTGGCACACCATTTCGAGATGTGATGGATGCTCGATCTTCCTGTTCGGAAGACATAGAAACCTCCGTACTTTCGGGTGCATCGATAGCACTTAGCGAAGTTGGGAATGAGCCAGGGCCAATAAGTTGTACTGTTGACATTCCTATGCCTGGATAAAACCTTTGGGCCATGAGGATTCCATGTGAGTAGATTTGAAACAGAAAATGTAACTCACCCCCGCATGAGACGCCTGTAAAGCATCGGAGCGCGTCTTTGTAGCTGTAACCTTCCAGGTAATGTCTTTTCGGTCGCTGTTACTCCGGCACGAATACAGTTATCCATGACACCCCAAATGCGCATCAGCTACCAAAAGGACATTTATAATCGGGCAAACTTTCAGTAATACCAGCATACCTTGTCATGTATTTCCTGGTCGGAAAGACCGAAGTAACGCTCGTTGTCGTGAACAATTTGCGCAATGGTCAGCTAGTGTAGGGATCAAGCTGACGGTTGGGAGGACTGAGCTAGAACCTACATTGTGCCTTTTCGTTAGCGCAAGAAGACTATTTCCTGATTCAAAGGGGTATGGTGGATGGCCAGGATCATTGGCTTCAGGCGCCGGAGTGACATCTCCTTCCTCCACACTGTGGGTCTGATGTAAGCGAGCACCATGTACGGCACTCTTGTCGACACCCTTGTAGAATAAATTTTCATCGACTGTTATAGAGTTAGCTGACGATAAAAATGTATAACGTATGAAGCGAACCCTTGGTGTTCTCGTTGACGACGAAACCACCACCGACACTAGGAAAGGGTCGACATGATAATCATCGGGGAAAGTTAATGGAGGTCTTTACCTGAAATACTCATTCGTAGCCAAGAGATCTCCGTGTCCGTCGAAACAGGAAAAACGCATACCATTAGGGTGGGTCTTGAGAACCTGATCCCATCGCCACAACATATCTCGGTCCATATCGAAGTGTATACGACGCTTTCCATCCAGATGTAAGCTTTTATTGGCTAGGATAGCCTCATAGCGTGAAGGAATGGTGCCGCAATCGATGGTCTCGGGATCAGATCCTTCGAGACCGAGGAGGATTGCTTGGGGCGTATGGTGACTAGGACAGGGCTGTGTTTAACCGTACAACATTGATGTTTGATAACATACCCTTTGCCTAGGAGGGAAAAGTAGACGGATATAAGGAGGACATGGATGTAGCACGGATATAGAACTAACCAGTTGCCGCAAGTGAACCATAACTCAGACTGGAGTCAGACCAAGCAAGCAAGTGTGTATATTTGACACTCACAGAACTATTTTGATAGACTTGACCTTGAGAGGTGTCAAGGTGACTAGGACGAAATGAGATTTTCACGTGCCTGATCAAGCATATCTAGTTCCCTAAGATCCGCGATAAATATTTTGGCAGCACGCATCGGGCCAACTGTGTGTGAGCTGCTTGGGCCGACTTGGAGACGAAAATTCATGTCGTTGTACGGACAGTAATACTGCTGAACGAGCTCACCACCGATGCTAAACAGGTCGAATGTGGAGATGACGGCATGTCCCGGTTTGACAGACTCTGTCGCGACCGGTAAATCGGATTCCTTGGTGCTATTGAGAGTGAGGTTGTTGATAGGAAGGTTGACTACCGAAGAGCGAGAAATGCGACGATGACCGTGTCGGTAAGCACTAGCTGTCAGTGTGCCAGTGGCAGACGTGCGGAGTCTTGCGAGGAGAGAGAGAGAGGTCATGGCAGTAGCGAAACTCCCCGGGAGCAAGCGGCATGACGCAGGAGTGTATTGTCTCTATTAGGAAGTGTTCCTCAATATCCTTGGTTGCTAGTGTAGTCAGGAATATTAAATTGTACATGTGCCTTTTTTTTTTTCTCTTTTGGTTACCACGCCCAATCAAATCAAGCTAGTGAGCCGACGTCTGCAGTGA
>JBBPMD010000253.1:0-34880 GCA_038090095.1 Zangia roseola
CTTGGCGACCCGGGTACGAGAACGCTTGTCCGACGACGATAAGCGGGTAGCCAGACAACGCGCGTATAGCGTCTTCGTTTACGTAGACCTGCACTCCTATACTTCTTCTTCGATTTCCTGGAATACCACGCCGGTGGCTGATCGCTACCACACCGGCACGGTCGAGATACGTTCCTCCTCGAAGGATCTTCTCTGATAGGTATGCGGGCCGATGTGTCATGTGGACGAACAATGCTGCAAGCTCGTGGTTCCACACTTCTTGGACGTCACTTGGCCATGGGCTCCGTCGACAACTACTTCGGGCGCGGATCATCGACGCGGAACTGAAGAGACGGTGTGGCAACACGTGCCTCTGTTCGCGAGTGATCACAATGGAGAAGGAGGGGCATGAAAAAGTCATTGCACGAAAACGTACGGGGTTTTAATTCCAATCGATCACTTACGGCGATACACGCACATGACCCTCGGCGCACGCGCTAGAACCGTGGTGCTCGTCTTTGGACTGCCTCATGAGAACCGTGGGGTCTGTGATAAAAAGAACGCATATCCCGCGACGAGAACGCGATGATCAAGGGTGGACCAACACTTGATCGATTCCCTATACATTCCACACGAGGCGGTCAAGGGACTGGACCTGAAAGAAGAACACGAAAGAGAGTGCAGAAAACGGAAAGTACCTACTAGCGAGATATACTGGCGACATGAAACGTACGAAATCGGTACGTCTACGCCTGCACGTGACGTATGCAGCGTGTTGGTGACCCCGGGCACCAGATAATGATCGGTTGGCGAACTGAGATCGTTCATACATGCGCACCCTTTCTGGTTTTATGACGCCACGTCTGTCCAATTGACATGGCCAACCTAGAACCTTGCCGGTAAGATGAGACGGGATTCTCGTACTCCCGATGTATACAAAACAAGGTTTTTGCTTGTGGAGCCGTGACGGACGTCAAAACTCCCGACCTTCTTCCATCAATTCATCTCACCCTCTTGCGCACCAACGTCACCACGTGGCTGCATAGGAGGACGGCTCCGTCTGAGATCAAACATGTCATGGATTGATTATATGGCCCATGCAGGCACAAGGTACAACATAGTGTAACTGGATTGCACTACTACAACAGAACAGTCGAAAAGAGAACAACAGAGTAGCTAGCGAATAATCCTAGTGATCGCGCGCTATGGTAATACTCGAGAATTATGCTAAAAAATATCGGAAAAGAGAGAACGAGAGGTAGTGATGAGGGTTAGGAAGAAAGACATAATCTAGCCGATATCAGACATCAAAAGGCCCCAGGTTCGAACAAGGGCACGACCATATTTTCGCGGTTGGTCACATCGATACCGCGGAAGTACCCTTGATAATTCAGCCGTCAGCATCGAATGTAAGAACGTTGGAAATAACTTACTTGGAGAGAGGTAGTACCACAGTACGGTCCCTTGAACAAAGTTTTCGAGCGCGTGCAAGTACCTCGCCAGTTCCTGGTCGACATCGACCCCAAAGGACGGTAGCTGGCTCTTCAGCTCAATGTAATCCTCCACGCGCTCGGCGAGCATTTCCGTCAAGATATCTATGGCTTCTTGCAAACCAACGTTGCGTTCATGCATGATACAAAACACCAGGTTTTGGTAGTCGCCGTCAGACTGTTCTTTCTGTAATCCCGTTAGCGAGTGAATCGGAGACACCCCGCACCGACATGGTACGCACATTAAAGGAACAGAGGTCCTATTCGAAGAGAGAATCAGCAAACGGTTGTATCAAATGGAGAATTGGCTACCAACATTAGGCCACGTCATGAGATCATTCGTCGCATCGGACATTGCTTTGATAATGGGGTTCGCGAAGACTTCGTCTGGGAGTTCCAGGTCCAGCGAATACTCAACCATCGCTATGGAAGCCGTGTCAATCAACGGATTGCAGAACGGATGCAGATAAGATGCACGAACCTTCGACCATGGCGCCGCCGATGGTAGCACGTCGCATGAGAATAAATTCATTTACAGTAGGAATGCGGTCCTGGGATCGATTCCGTGACTGAGTGACTTGGGAATCACTCCAGTCCTGAAAAGCACGGATAAAGCTGTAGAGATTGGTTAGAGGCCGTGAACGGGTACACGGTAGTGATTGAATACCGATTGTAAGCGCCTTGGGTAGAGGTTTCACGAAAACGGGCAAGGAGGCTGTAGTTGTTTTTTATTTACGTCATGAGATCTTGATGGCCAAAAATACTCACTCGTATAACATGGCAGCATAGGGATATTCTGGGCGAGGGCCGTCAGGGTCCGCGACGACGCCCATAGACACGTCATGCCCTGCCTGAACAGCATCGGGCTTGGACTGAAGGTCTCCTTCATCTGACAAATCATCGGTCTACCTCGGAGTCATGAGAACAAATAATGATAACAGGCCTTGTGATAGCTTACCGAGAAGGCCCAAAAGAAGAATATGAGACAAGTGGTGAGGTGGGTTAGGTCAGCGTCAGGGAAGCTGAGAGCAGCAAACAGGTCGAATTTGCCGTAATTTACAAACTTGAATCGTTTCCGGTCATCGTACAAACGTATGCTGCAAACCAACTTAAACACAAGTTCGGCGCGCAGAGGGACTAGGAATACGAACCTATTGAACCAAGCACGAGATGCGCGATCGGCCTCCGCTTGGTGAGCATTCACTCGTAGTTCACATACACGGCCAGTAATGGCAGAAAGATCCTTGAGACAAAATTGGGACGGGAGTGTGTCGAACCTCATTAGGAATTACAAGAACAGGGGAGTAGAGAGATGTTTGTACAGCTCAGACTCGCTGAGGGAGGTTGGAGTGTCGTGGAGTGTCGTGCTGAGGGAGAGGATGCACCGCGATCGGGCCCTTCTTATGCAAAATCGGACTGGGGGGGTGTGATATCAACAATATCCGAAGGCTGGAAAGGTTAGCATAAAAAAGACATAAATTAAATCTGAAGAGACAACGCCGACCGACATGGTCGCCAGTGCCTTGACACATATTACACGTGGGGAAGACCCAAGGACACCGCGTTGTTTGCCATCCCGGTAGCTCGCCAAACAACCGGACATACCTTGGAGATAAGATTGTCAATCCTGCTGACATCGCCTCTACTACTCTGGCTTAGTTAGACTCAAACCGAACCTTAACCCTGAATGCGGAAAGAGGTCGATGTGACACCCGAGTGCACATCGCGTTCTTGCCGGGGATTGGCGTAGCCAAAGACGCCATCCTGTGCCAATGGTCAAAATCGCACAGTGATCTTGTCCAAAAACTCACCATGTGAATCATCCTGTGGATTGACTCAGACGCACAGCCGCTGCAAAAACGTTCCTGAGGTTGGGGTAAAACAGTGTTCAAACACGAGAGTGGAACGTTCCACCAAGAATGCATGCTAACCAGTGAGACACACTTCCAAGTGGAGTTAGCTGAGTGAAAATTTCGGCACATACGGAGGAGTACGGGTCTGCAAAGCCGCTTCTTTGGACCGCGTAACGGCAACGCGAGGACACGAGGCTAGCCTTGTAGCAACACAAACGTGTTCAAACTGCCAGTGCTCAGCATGACGTTGCGTTCATATCACAACTAAGGTTATCTTCTCATGATCTTCTCATGTGCTATTGACACCTGTCGTTGCGTTGATCTGGTATGTCTGTATCGATCGAGTGTCTATGACTTAAAAGGACGCACGCACGGAGGACCGTTACGACGTGCGTCACTCAATAGATCAATACGTCGCGATTACTAGTAGCGAGCCTTGAACACTGTGCCACTGTTCGCCCGAAGGTATCCGACAAAGTATTAGTGCAAGAACAAGGCCGATGAGCGCCGTGCCACTTTGGAGTTTCCGGTACGGTAAGCCGTCGCCACTCTCTAGTGAACAAGTACTTTCCCAGTCCTGGATTAATAGAGCTTGGTCAGTGGTTGATCTTTTACGCAGAATTGTGGCTAACTATTTGAACAGCTCCTATTACTGGAGAGCACAGGGTTGGTGCTTCATGGATGCGAAACAACCGTGCTGCGCATGAGGACGTCAACGTGTGTCTGTGGGGTGCTCGTTCGAGGGCAATGGCTCCGAGTCGGATGCGATCCGCATCCTGTTCGCGTCCACAACAGCTGAGCAAGTCTTATTTAATCTAGTACAACACGCCAGCCATTTCTAATCGGAACAATCAAGAGGATGGCCGAAGCAAAGGGCCATGACACCATTCTCCCTCCGAATGATAAGGAAAGCGACGGCCTTGTATGGATGGGCGCAACTGCCCAATATTGGTTTGTGCTCAACCCAGTGCATGATACGTGAGGAACCAAGCGTGCCACAGATGACAGCTTGGTCGCGCTTACTTAGCCCGCGGGTCCTTGCTGTCAAAAATGTCACCTGGGGGACCCTCAAAATTAATTGCCGGCATCTTGGGGCGTGTTCCTCTGCCGAGGTTTGGAAGTCGTTCGGAAGTTTCTACCTATCTGCACGGGTTTTGCTGATATCATTCCTACAGAACATGATGTGCGGTCGGGTATATGTTTTGAACTTGTTTGTCTCCGAGACACCACGTGCACACTTATCTCTCACAGAAAATGAGCTATTGGTGTGCTCGTTATCGTGATCCATCCCAAGTGTGTGCACAGGCTAATGGGATTGTCCAGGACCGTCGGCTCCGGCCAAACCCACGACGCTAGTGTCACATCATAGCTGTGAATCAAGAAAGTCACCGCCTGAGCTCCCTTCGGCATCCATTGAGCCCCCCACAGCAGCGGCTTTTATCCGGGTGATAGGATATCTCGGACGGCCGAGACAGTGTAGCTGTAGCCGTGAGGGACCGCCACTCTCGGAGCCCTCATACAGCTGGTACATTGTACGAGTCTATGAGGCTATTCCCACCAAAGTAGCTCTAATCCCACGCGTACCTTCTTTCGATACAGATTCTTCTCTCCCAGCATCAACATTCCGCAGCAGTTGATAGTCGCCTTTCGTCAGCACGGTAATCTACGTCCCGGGTGCCTTGACACCATGCGCGCAGCGGTTCGCAGAGGAGGCGCGCTCCGAGCTCGCCCTACTCGAAACTGCGCCAACAATATGCAGGAAAGCGGTGGCCGGTGCGCTCCGACTCTCCCGCTACTGGTCCACCCGCCGTAAGAACCTGACATGTATTTTTATGCAACCGTTCTCGCCGGGGGTCTCTTTTACAGTACCCCCTCTCCCGCGATGAAATCCGTTCATAAAATACCGTCGGAACGGCATGCTTTCAAAGCATAGCAAGGAGGGAGAAAAATAGAAAAGAAAATGAGCAGACGCTTTCATGAAACATGTTTCATAACTGATCGTCTTCTCTTGTCATGCGCGCGCACTGTCATCTCTTGTTTTTTATATAATTTTTTTCCGCGGAAGAGCGGTCCCGACGCGTGGTAGACGGTGTTTTATTTTTGTTTCTGATCATACGCGCAATGCAACATACCTGACAATATGGTTGGTCCCCTTTCATCTCTATTCGACCACGACCACTCCCCAATCCTGGTCGACGTCACCCCTTCAGTCTGTCGAAAAGTGGAACAGGACTGACTAGTCGGTGTTTGTCCAAACATTCTGGCTAGACTTCACGGACGGCTGCGATTCTATAACAACGCAAGTGTGACAGACCTAAGGGTCCGGCATGTAATGACCACGCACGTTATTAAACATCCATTCGTACCCATCAAACCCATCTCCTAGCCCTAAAAAAACAGGTTGGGGTGTCCGAGGCCGCACACACCCACACAACGTGGTCCTTGATTACACCACCCAAGAAGGACGCAAACAAGGGAGCCCACAGAAAACAGTGTCGGAAGCCGGTACCTGTTGATACGAAATCGATGAGGACGATCAGCGAGACGCACTAGTATACATTTGGGTGCCCACGCCTGCACAGTACTGCTGCATTACATGTCGGGATCGGGTTGGCGAGAAAAGGGATGGCTGACAGGGGATATGAACAGATCGTGTCTGTAACAACGACAAGGATAAAGTTCGTTCGTTATCATCGTCAAGTGGGGAACCGAATAGCATTTCCGTCCCGGCGGCAAGTACGCCCCGGCGGTGTTCACGTCCCGACATTCCCCCCATCATGTCCTCAATATCAAGCATGCAGGGGCAATTTAAACGATCAATGAAAGGCGCTGCGACGCCGCTGTACGTGTAGTAAAAAAACGTACGACCAGACAACTTACAAGGCAACGCCTTGCGGTCAATCCCAGCATATGTATATGGAGGCAGATAGATCTATGTAGAAGGCTCAGAAGTGGAAGCGTAAAGCTGTGTCTGTCCACCCCATCAAACCGGTTTACCGCATTTGTATAATCGAGTAGCTGAACCAGGCAATTGTGAGCCAGACGGAGAAGGTCTTGTATTGACTGACCGTACATGTCCTAATTCTTTTTATTTACAGTAACGCTTTGATAAGTCTGTCACGATCACTGACTAACTTGTTGACCTGTGCGTTTGGGGGTACTAATAACGACACAGTATGCGTGCTTTCGTGCAAGTGATCGATCAACCGCCAATTAAGAATGACAAGGGGGGCGAACACTTACCCCTGACTAAGATCGTGATGACTAGACGAAATCCATCGGGTTCAGTGGCCCGCCGACGTTACGCCACCGGGGACATACGGCATATGTCGTTGCTTGAGAACGCTAGGTTTACAGACGGTGATATACTTAGTGAGGTTACCACACATTGCGCAGCAAACCACCGAGCGGCGCAATTGATCTTTGCTCAATTATCTTTCAGTTATAAATGCCGGTGTCTCGGGAATGATTGGCCCCGGACAATGCCTCCGAACAGTTTGGATCATCATGGTTGTCCCTGCGGTGAAATACGTTCGGTGTCAACGTTGCCCACCGATCTTCTGATCTCGAAATATACAGGTTGGCCAACCAGTTGGTGTCCGTGACTCACGAAAGGGTTCCTATTTGAAGCCCGCTGTCCCCATATTTCGAGGCCCGGAAATCAGTCGCAGCCCACAGAATTCAGGGTGAGAAGTGGTGGATAAGCACAGCTGCTGCTGATTGCGATGTACGATGACGAAATGTCAGACAAGTCATGTTTTTACAACCTCTATTTCGTTGCGTCCAAGAACCTCTTTTCTGCTTCCTTGAAGTTGATGACGTTCCAGATCGCAGTGAGGTACTGTTCGCACGTGAGCAACCAAAGCCAAGGACAATAGGACAATAGAACTTACGTCGGCTTTGACATTGTGGTACTTTGCAAGCGGTACCAATCAAACGGGGTCAACGCATGTTCATCTACACTCACCTGAAGATAAAACGCCTGCGAGAACGATAAGTAAACACTCATATATGTCTACAACACTCAATACGTACATGCTCCCAGATATCCACGCCGAGGATGGGCAGGTGCGCTAGAATTAGCTCGTCAATTCCGACATCCTCGTCTTGGAACAGCCAAACCTACAAATCAAGGGATCTTGGTTCGCAGTCGTCACGATTTCGAGCTTCTTGGTCGCCGCGTTGTATCCCTAGGACAAAAAGGGACACACATCAACGTTCCCCACGTCGCCGTGCGACGTAAAAAAAAACACACGAGCCAACCCCATCCGCTACCCTGAATCGCAACCGTCGTCGCATTAAACTTGCTTCTGAACGCCTCGACAGACCCAAAGTCGCGTTCCAACGCCTCCTTCAAAGGCCCCTCCGCAAGTTTTCCCCCATCCTTGCCCGCGGGGGACAAGTTGGTCCAAAACAGCGAGTGGTTGATATGGCCTGAGTGCATCATGTCAACCCGCGTCCACGCAAAAAAAGGAACAAGGCCACCCACCACCACCGTTAAACTTGAGTGCCGACTGCAACGCGATCCTTTCCTGCACCGACGACGATTCGGCATACGCTTTCTCAGCCGCGTTCAGCCCGTTGACATAACCCTGGTGGTGCTTCGTATGGTGCAACTTCATGATTTGCTCCGAGATGTGAGGTTCGAGTGCCTGTCATCGTGTGTTGGGCGTGAGCCTGTCATCGTACGCACCCGGAGGACTTGGAAAACGCACATTGTACTCGTATGGCAGGTCGGGGAGCGTGTGGACCAAGGCGATGCTGCCTGTCAAGGGTCTCGCAAATGCACGCTTGAGAGTCGGCCTCAGCGCAGTTCTAGTAGCAACAGACAACATGGTTTAGAGACGTCATACTCAATATTTTTGACAAATATATATATATATTCAAACTCAGAGAGATTTATCGAATTATGTAATTCTGTTCGAGCCTACTCACTTGCGCGTGAGAGATTGGGAGCCAACAGAAACTTACATCTTTATTCCTCCATGATATCAGATTACGAGCTAGCTGATCCTATCGACAGTACTCAAACCAACATCCGAAAAAGTGTACCATCGTCACTGGACGGAATCAAATAAAACAGTCTTATTAACCTATTGAAATAATCACATCTCGAACAAAAAAAAAAACAAGAGAAGGGGAAGAAAAAAACTGGACGAAAGCAATAATGATTAGCAAAGGAGAAGAAGACGATAGACAATGGAAAACACGTCAAAAAGAAAGGGAGGTCAAGGAAATGACGGGGCAGCACGCTGGAATAATAAACAACTCATCTTCCCCACCCGTTGCTTCCCGCTCGTCCTCGTGTCCTTGCCTGCGCAGCCCATTGCCGGTCACCACGCTCCCAATCTATTCGGTCTCGGTCCGCAGACGGTCCACGTGGGATGTATTGGGATCCCACGTACGGCGGCCGTGGGGATGCATACGATGGTGGGTATGTCGGCTGACTCATGCTCCCCCGTAGAGCACGGGGCCCGCTCGGCAGTGGGCGAGAAGATATCGGCGCTGGCGTAGGACCAGCAGCATTTGATAACGGTGATCGGGAAAGCGGAGGAGCGGGCCGTCGGGGAGCCTGCGTAGTCGAGGATGGTGTGGACCCAATCGCTGGAGATGGATGTGTGGCATGAAACGAGCGCGGTTGCGTAGGCGGTGTGTGTGATCGTGGCAAATAGGTCTTCGGTGGAGTTGAGCTAGTGATCTCCCCATCCTCATGGGAGGGACGACGAGAAAATGGGACATTCGACGATAAGGCGGGGACGGCGAGGGCCGGTGGATTCGGATACGATGTGACGCCAACTGAATTCGAACGGGAGTTCACAACGGATGTAGAAGTTGATGTGGAGAGGGAAGCGGGAGTGAAAGGGGTCGGTGGAAGAGGCGCGGTGCGGTCTACCGATATGGTCTCGCTTGTCTGCTTGGTCGTCGTCAATGGCGGCGGCGGAGGGTCAGGAGCAAAGCTCACAACATCAGGCGCGCGATCGTCGGCTCCAGCAAGCCCACTTGGCAGTATCGCATCCATTATTTCCAATTTGGCCGTGAGCGTCGCCGGAGGGTCGCCATTGACCGGCGTCTGCGTTCGATCCGTGTTTCTCTCGTCCGGAACACGTGAAGCCGTCGGTGAAGTCGGAGGCTGTACAGGCTGCGTGTTGCCCCAACCCTTCGTGGCATTGGCCGTAGATGAGACCGGTGTCTCAGCGGACACGTTGCAATCTGCCACCGTAACGTTCTCGTGAGGCCCCGAATCACGACCAACTTCATGCCCTTGGCCTTTATCCCCTGCAAACCCATTTCCATTAACATGTAAAGTGCCACCCGAGTCTGTGGTATACTGGTTCGCGTCGTTCATATTCACCTCGTGGCCATTGACAACCTTGTCGGATTCCGTAGCCTGCTCATTTGTAGGATCCCCCTTGACATCGTCCCTCGGACTGGACGGCAATCCAGGACCATCCGGCGTCACAGGTGAACGAAGCGCTTTGGCCGCCATCTCCTCCTCACGCTGTTTCTTCTTGCGCAACGCAAAGTCCCTGAGGGACATCTTGACTTTCGGCGGTGGAGGTGGCGACGGTTCTGGCACAGGCTGCGCAGGTTCGGGGTCAATAGCCATCGGTTCAACTTCGGATGTCTTCTCATTGGCATCGGACGCGGCCAACGACAAATCGTTTTCCGGCGCAGCACCGTCTGCTTCCTCTGAAATGCTGTGGGGTGGTAAATTCGATGGTGCTTGAAGATGAGGCGCGTCCAATGATGGTGACTTGGCCTTGGGTTCGTGATCAATAGTGCTCTCAGGCAACGCCACGCACGGGGGACAAGCGCCATCCTTCGTGTGGTCATCTCCAACCACGTCCACATCAACATCCATGGCATCGCTGTCCGGTGTGGGCCCCTCCTGTTCATGCGCAACTCTAATTGCATCGCCCTTGGCTGTGACAATATCGTCGGTAACAGAGGATTCCGAGTCATCAGGTGTCACCTTCCCTGCCAGCCGAGGTAAGCCGCTCAGTATTTCTGGTGACGCAAACCGGACACGATATGGTTCCACGTTGGAAGGTCGCTTCTTTTCCGCATCGGGTGATTCGGGTGAAGACCTATACGGTTGTTGATACTGCGCCTCAGCGGGTGTCTCCCGCACGCTGTCAGGGGAGTTGAGAGTTACAGCTGGTGCAGAAAGAGATGCGGACAGTGTGGGCAATTCATTTTGCGGATGGACGTGTAGCGGTTTGGACGGTCGATGAGGTGGAGGCGAGTAAATTCGGTGATCTGAGGTGTGGGGTGTCGAAGCAGGTACTGAAGATGGGGACATGGATTCACTGAGGCTAAACAGCACGGAGAGATGTGACGAAGGTGTTGCGTCGGGCGAGTGTAGGGAAAGCTTCGAGAACGGGGCGGAGGGGGAGATGCTTGTGGCGAGAGACTGCATGGGCTGTTGGGACTGAGCTTGTGCATTCGGGGACGATGCCGAAGGGGATAATGTGCCAGAGGTAACTTGCGACGGCACTGGACGTTCGACGGTTGAATTGACAGGGACTGGGGTCGCAGTGGACGCGCCCTGTCCAGGTGGTTGGCTGGGCCGTCCCGATGAGACAGAGGTCGGTGTCGGAGTTCTTGGTGGTGCCAAGGCCGCAGACGCAATGTTCTTGTCCCACTGGATGGAGCCTCGAGGTGACGAGCTTCTCACCGCATGGGCATGGGCAAGCGACGAGACAGTGGTCGGATCGAGCGAGGCAGGCATCGGCGGGGGAGGCATTTGCCGTGTGTCTGTGGAGAACACGGTGAAAAATGGCCGTAATGCAGTTGCACATGCAAGACTTACCAACCAACCCATCGGCTTCTGTCTCCGTGTCAGACTCTGTCTCCTGTCCATCTGCAGCGTCTCCGTCACCGTTCATGCTCACGGAGCCTTGCCTAGGACCAACGTCCTGAGCACTACTTCCTTCAGCAACACCGGGAACAGATAACGGACTCTCGGTGTTCGCCTCAGAAGGACTTCTCCACCGTTCGTGCGCTCTCCAACTCTCGGCACGATTCGAATGAACGCATGGTAAATCTTCTTGAGAGGGGCTTTGACCAGTTGGGGTACGCGACCAGGCTTTGCGCATCCGAGGGGGTATGGTAGACCCGGAAAGACTAACATCTGCATTACTTTGATCTGCCATGAGATTGAGGGGTGAGTAAACGAACCTCGATAATAACCCAGCCAGAGAAAGAATTCTGGGGTCAAGAACGGGATCAAGTAATTACTTACCGTCGGCCGCTTGCGCCTTCCCTTTCCCTTTCTCATTTGCATGGTCATCATCCGCCCTGACCTCAGGAAATGCACCAAGACTTGAGGGCACGATCTCCACTCCACCCCACCCTCCATTCATTGGCGCCTTCTCCCGCGTTCTAAACCCCCGTTTGGCACCCACCAGAGGACCCAAATTGATCGGTTTCCTTGCTTTGCCCCTCGCCGTCGACCGGGGGACAGCCGCTTGAGTCGCATCCTCCACATTACCGCTCTTCCGCACCTTGCGCTTCTTGACCCGTCGGGGCTTGTCGACGTCCATCGACGCGTCCATCTCAATATCCATATCCATATTCACTCCCAACCCCCAATTCCGACCCGTCTGTGGATCCACGTGACCATTACCTTCCACATCGATATCTTCTTCAACATCGTCGTACTCTCCACTTGCGGCATCAGTCGATTCACCTTCAGACCCCTCTGAGGCTACTTCACCACCGGGCCATGGCCACTGTCCTTCGACAACCCGCTCCATGACACGGACAGCGCAATCCCGTGTCGAAGATCCGCAGGCACATGTTGTAAACGTGCTGCTCAATGCATGAAGGATTGACGTGAACTGGGCACGAAGGTGGCGGAGATGGACCGGGCTGAACATTCAAACATCATGCGACGGAAAGCATTCAGCGTTCAAGCAGCGTGTGGAAGAAGTGTCGAATCAGTGCCCGCCGAAATTGGAACAAGAGAAGGACAAACGTATATCAAAAGACGAAAGACTCACGCAAACATTCCAGGACATTCCATCAACGCAGGTAACGTATGCACTGCATGTCCGTCGTCCCACTCCCAGCCTAAGACGATCTCCTCGTCCGCCCTCAGGTCCCGCAATGCAAACAGCCCGAAAGAGAGCGTCGTCGGGTCCGTGTCGGAATCCAACGGTGGAGAAGCATCGTCTTGATCTGACGAGTCGTCCGTCTGTTGCTCTTGCATCCGCGACACCAGAGGGGGCACAAACTCACCATTGACGGTTCGTGGTGGGTCGCTGTCCTTGAACGTGGGATTACTATCAGAGGCCGCTTCCGCACACTCAGCCTTGTGTCGCATCCGCATCCCCCTCTTTCTCTCCCCTCGCTTCGTTCCAGCGCAGATCACAGGCCGCACCACCGCGTTTGGCCAACAGCCACACCTTGCCCATCTCGCTTTGCTATCCCCTACATCCTCTTGACCTGTACCGAACCCGGTTCCTTTTTCATTAGGATCAGAAAGATCCGGGACTCCTCCTCCAACACCTCGTGCGTCCAGCCCAACTTCCCATCCACCCCCGACAAGCCTCACTTGGGGTTTTCCCATCCCAAGATGAGCGTATCCATTCAGAGGGTCAGCCAAATAAGCAGCAGAGGGGACGATGGTAGCTGTATACGGAGCTAGAAGTGTAGAGGCCGGGATCGTATCATTGGGATTAGACGACGAAATCGTGTTCGTCGACGCTGTAAGGGGTGACTTGGCGTACGGACGTTGGTGTGATGTAGGTACAGAGGGAAACATATAATTGGATATAGGTGGTGAAGGATAAACAGAATGCGGAAAGGGGGAGGAATCCGAGGCGACATGTAATCTGGGAGATGGAGGACGAAGATGTGCAGGTGTACAAGTTGTCGAAGCCGGCGGATACTGGGAGTTGGGACCCAAATGCTGGTTGGGACAGGATGTGGGTGGATCAGTCCGTAGCACAGTCCCAGGGATGTATGCCTCTCTAGCGTTTTCTTCCAGTATCACTGGTGTCGTGTTGTCAAGAGGAGACATAGAGTAACCGTAACAATCCCGGTACCTGCACTATCATTAGCATACAGATACATGCATACAAGCAATTGGATACAACGTCGCCTGCAAGCGACATCCGTGGAGCGAAAAAGCGAGAATGACATAAAGAGAAGATCTATTCACCCTTGTGAGTCTACCCTGACGAAAGCTCCATCCTTATAGGTCTTCGGGGGCGGATGTACGAGTGGCGATGGGGGATTGAGAGCAGTGACACCTCTCCAGGCTTTTGCGACACGGAGTAGTTGGGAATATATGGAAGGATTC
The DNA here is from genome assembly GCA_038090095.1 of Zangia roseola. Classification (NCBI taxonomy): domain Eukaryota; kingdom Fungi; phylum Basidiomycota; class Agaricomycetes; order Boletales; family Boletaceae; genus Zangia; species Zangia roseola. The sequence goes on from JBBPMD010000253.1 coordinate 13,632, forward strand.
GGATACATATCTGGAGGGAATTTCACTGGGGTTGGGGGGAGCGTGGTAGAGGCGAATGGGCCATCCCCGTTATGGTGCGATATGCGCGAGCTGCCAGTCTGCGGTGGGGTCGAGAAATTGTTGGGGGGAAGGATAGAGGGTGACGAAGGATTAGCAGGAGAAAGTATCGACGCACGCCTCTTCTTTCGGGATGAGCCTGAGCCCTCTATGGCGGCAGCAACAGCACTCCCCCTCCGCGACTTTCGTTCCGCACCTGGGCTCGTCTTCCTCCTGGACGCTGGCTTACCCGAAGTACCACTTCCTTCGTCCACCGCCGAGTGACCACCCACCCCAATGACGGCGGCTGTTCCAGGCACCACTCCATTTGTTCCGTGTGAAGACTTCGTCCGCATAGCCTTCTGTCTCCCCTTTTGGATCTTGACAGCTCGCTCCTTATCGACCACCAAAGCGGGATCGCATACCCAACACTTCCAGAATTCGGGTACTTCACCCTCGACGATGCCAAAACAAGCAGCATGACACCAGCGTGAGCAGTCGTCGCATGCGATCGAAAAACCATCATCATATGTTAATCCACAGATACAGGAGATGGCCTCCGAATCCGGTGGGGGTGGTGCATTAGAAAGGGCGAGTGGATGCTGTGAGGCAGAGGGGGAAGCAAGGGGTAGTTGTGAGGCTGGGGGTGTGTGTGGTGGGACGGGAGTGGAGAGACTGGGAGAGAAAGGGCGCTGTTGAGGGAGACGTTGTGAGGGTGCTGTCGAGGGCTTGGTCGACACGTTTGGGAGCGGGCGGTTAGCTTTGATGGGCGGTGGGGTCGAGGAGGACGCGAGAGGATGAGATGTCTGTCGCGGCTTGTTAGATAGACCATCTTTTGGAATGCTTGAAGTCAGTGGCGTGGACGTTGGTGTTGACAAAACTGGAGATGGCTGCTTTCTCTTGAGTGGGACAAGTGATGGGGGGAGGGCGGACTGGATGATAGGCGGGGCAGTTGTTCGATCAATGGCAATACCGACGCTACTTGAGGTCAGGGACGGTCCATGTGCATCGACAACGTGGTGATGAGGGTCTGGTTGGGGGTGCGGGTGGGATTGGGGGGCATTGAAGGGCGAAAGACCGAGTAGACCCAGGGCGGCTTCTCTCGCATCGCTGTTCATCACACCCGCAAGATACGCCGCAAAAACACTTGGCTAGCTCCTTTTCCGTATGCTGTCTGTCGTCGACGGTGTTGCTTGCAAATGCTGGTCGTCTTCGTCGTCGCCGTCGATGTTGTTGTTGCCGTCCGTGACTCAATGTGCTCCCGCTACGCTGACCGCTTCCCCGGGTGTAAACTTGGAGATCAGCTTGGAGCTCGACAAGCTCGACGATGAGCAGACCAGAAAAATGAAAGCGAGAAAGACAAGTTGGACGTTCTCTTGCAATTTGCGTCTCCCAATTCACTCCCTCTGCTCTCTTTTCCACCAAACACAAACCAACAAAGGGGCTTTTAAAACTCCGCCTCATTTCCCGAATCTCATAAAATGCCCGTGCTTCGCTGCCACTTCTCACTTGGCTTGACATGCGAGCGATTATTATGCCGCGACTGGTTCGGACAATGCACTAAACGGTGCTGCACAACGGCAGTGAGTTCATTGCGGTACCTTCCTCGAAAACACTGTGATGTATATCTACGCCCTGTCGAATGCGCTCTATCAATTAATCACTAGTGTGTAACCATCGAAACGTCCCCGTCAGTCTTCTCCTCGAGTTCGCCCATGTCACGATGACTCACAACGACATACCTTTGGCAACGGTCGGGCTTCTCAATGCAGCCTTTCTTTGTCCTTTCCCGTCGGTCTTTGCGTACGTTTGTACATAAAATTTGGAAAAGAGTACCAGGAAACCTGCGATGAGAACAGTGCCGAAAATAGCAATTTTCGAATCGCCGGCACAGTCACCGATGTGCGGCAAGTACGGCCAGTACGTGAACACAAAGTGCTGGTACACTGCGTGAGATGGATGTGAGAAAAGTGGTTGCTCCACGATGTATGCGGCGTCGGATGACGACGTATGTACATCTGACTCACACCCGAAGCCGAACAAGAAGATGTCGATGATGAACTGGAGTATCTGTATCGTTGTGAGATATTTCTTCCACTGTATCCGAGGGGTTAAATGGGATATACGCGCGTTGAGACGATAACGAGTTGGCTAACGCACCCAAAGTTTGGCACCACCAGCTACTGTGAAATAGTAATAATCTGAAAAGCAATCATGTCGGCAATCGCTCGCTATAAGGACGCATATACGGAGCTCACACATCACGACGTGTACCGCCAGGTTGATACAAATACACGTCCATGCCTGTACTCGAGGTCAACAAGGAAGTGTAGTATGAATCCAAAAGTCTGTCACCCCACTAATTTTGGCCCCGAGCTGAACGAACGTCAAGAGCGCCGTCGTAGAGTGATGGAAAACGTGTAAAAACGCTAGAACACGGAGATCAACATTCCGTTAGGGGTCGCGATGAAAAGGATACGTGCAGAGCGGTCGTTTCTTGAGCACCAAAAACATGGTGTCCAAGAACTCAAAGTACTTGAAGTAATAGTTGATCATATAATAAAATTCGAGTCTCTGGAGCGAATCAAAGTGAGGGAAGGTCATCTCGGATTGAATTCGATGTTCACTCTTGTCCATGATTCTCTCGCACAAAATGCGTTGTACGCACCAACGGTGTACCATAGTTTGAAGACCTCTTTCATCATCAATGCAAGTAGTACGAGACTCGCAAGTGAGAGAAACGCGTTGTATATGCGAAAGGAGGTCCTCAGCTTGAGCGCCGAGCGGTCTTTCATGAATTCTTGTAGAGCGAGGATGGCGGCCAAGTAAGAGAGAATGACGGTTGATACCGCAGGCCATGTCGAGACGGGGGTCTTTCCCGGAATCCAGGAAGTAAGGGCGGAAGGGAGAGCAGGGAAGATGAGGGTGTCGGCCATTGTGAGATAAGTTGGGAAAGAAGTTGATCAGATTGCGTTGAGCGGGGCGCTCCCCTGAGTCAGTGACTTTATATCCAACGGGTCACTGACCAGGTCCCAGAAAGGAAATCAATTCATCTCATCTTCTGCTCACCTTCATCGCGAGCGCTGGCCACTATGTCGTAGAGCCATAGCCTGCTCGATGTACCTAGGGATCCGAGTCGTCCTGAGCTCCAGCGATCGAAATCATGCTACTTGGCAACAAAACACTGCAATGACGTCGTGCATCACAAAAAAAAAAGATGGGAGACTGACCTTGCACTGGCACGTGCACACATGGGCTTCGACCGTGACGACGAAAGTTAAGAGGCTGTCAGTCAGCGCAAACTTGATAGGGTAAGACGGACGCGTGTAACTTATTCCTCTTCCAGGTCAACTCTACAGGCAGATCATTCCCGAACGAATACACAAGTTGCTTCGATGCACGGATGAATCTAAGCGTTTCGTGCATGCAAAAGAAAACGTGCAGGCTAGCTGCCGAGAACGGGACTGCGTGCGTGGGTATGTAAAGGTAGGTCGGAAGACTCAAGATCATAAGGGAATATCACTATTCTCTCAGACAGTGTCAGTCTTCAACACTCGTGATCACGCAGCCAAACTTACATAGGCGTTACATGTCAACTTAACGTAACCATGAAATGTCGAAAAACATTCACCAAGTATCCGCAGCCTTTCGCATATTCAACTTGAAGTCAATCGACAAATAGCGCCATAACTCAGAGGATCAAGGAAACTTCCGACACAAAAACCAACTTGCATTAAACCGACGCTAATATGATTTTCTTGAATAATCCACCATGTGAGGCAAACCCCTCCACACCTCCCACGAAGACCCTTCCAAAATGTGCTCAAACAGAGGCAGTCACATCGCTGCAGCCAACGTTGATAAGACCGTTCTACATAAAACCCATTAATCAATTTATCAATATAAAAAATGAAGATCACATACGTATAGGTTCTGCTGGCAGCAGGTGGGCTTTTGCGAAGCCGCGCAAGAGTGGCTGGTACCGATGATGGTGGCAGAGGTGCACTGAATACCAACGTTGCCAGCGACCCCGGCAACGATCTTGACAACATCGAGGTCAGGAAGACCACTCTGTGCCTGCTGAACCTGGAGCCAGAAAACACCGCGTCAACAATATTTCGTTAGGATAAAAAGTGAACGTGACTGACACTCTCAACCTTGTTGCAGCAAAACGCGTTACCAGTGTTGCACTGGAAAGGAGCCTGAGCAACGACAACGAGAGCAAGGGGAAGGATAGCGAGGATGCGAGTGAACATCTTGAAAGACAGTGAAGTGACTACTGAAGACAGTAAATGAGAGGTGTGGCTGGTTTGACCTGTCGTTCCAAGGTGCTCTCGCTCACTCTTTATACCAGGAGAGCAAGCCCCTGTCGTGGGGGTTACGTTGGCTCCAACGCATGCTGCATGACACGAACCTCACCGTGTTCGGTTCGAAGGTTCGTAAAAAAAAACGTTCTCAACTTCTAGCCTGAGTCGGCTGAGCAGAACGCCGTGTATTCAATTGACAATGATTGCACGCGACGGCAATGATGTACACAAAAAAAGAAAAATTTCAGTGTGACGTCGGTTGCCACCCTAACCCTAGGCGATATAAGCCCGCTCTGACTCATGCTTGAAGTGTTATTACATCGAAGAATGCACTCATTATGTACTTCCGTTCAGGCGAAATGATCGGCGCGAAACCACTAATACTAATTATGGTAAATTGTGGCCCATTGGACAAAAATTTAAGCGGGTCAAGTACGCTCCGGAGATCACCAGCTGAGTTCAAGTGGAAGCCAGATTTTTCGCTCCCCCTGTAGATTTGGAGCGGGCCATCAATGGCTTCATGACGTATTGTGACTACCATTCTAGTAAACCTTCACTGGATACCGTTACGATTGGTCGACTGGCAGGTCACCGGACGTACTACGTTATTTTACAGGTAGATTGTTTACAGCCGTTCCGCCTTCCAAATGGAAGCCTCAGGAGTCGCGGCGTTCTAATCGGGCACAGACAAATGTCACGGTTCACCGGGATATCAGGTTATTAAGATTCAACTAAGCAAACTGCCTGCTACATACACTTAATGAGTAAGTGCGCAGAATTTGCAACAGACCCCAAAAATCCGAATCCCACGCAGGAGAAATTCTAGAATGCTTCACGAGCGAGATTCATGCAACTTCAATACAAGGACGCCAAAAACCCTGATATTATTTCTAACTAGGTATATTGTTGCTGCTTAAAAGAGCGATCAAGTGAGGTGGACCACTCTACAAAACCCATCCAGAAGCTTCTATCCAACCACCGCTTAAAGGTTAATATTGATGGGAGAGCAACCAACGTTGACGAGACCATTCTAAACAAATGTTATCAGTACATTACTCGCGGACTCAACCGGACTGAAATATTCACGTAGCTGTTGCCCTGGCAGCAAACGGGCTGCTGCTGAGCCTCGCAACCACTGCCAGTACCGATGACGGTGACAGGAGAACAGGTGAGACCAACATTGCCACCGGCCGCAACAGCAGCGTCGACCAAGCTGAGGAAGCTAAGAAGGTCGTTGGCCTGCTTAACCTGCAAGTGGACAAACAATGTGAATTCCATCTCAATAGTAAAAAAAAATACGCCGACTTACACTTTGGACCTGGTTACAGCACTGAATGCTGCCAGTGTTGCACTGCTGGCGGGCCTCAAGGTGCGAGGCAGAGGCAAGGAGAGCAAGAGGAAGGAGGGCGAAGATGCGAGCGAACATTGTGATAAAAGAGTGAATACAGCGGACTACTGAAGAGAGTGGCTGAGTGATGTAGGTGGAAACCTGTTAATCGGTAGTTCGCGCCCTCTCTCTTTATACCTAGAGTTCAAGACTCCGCCGGCCGCCATTGCGCCGAGTTGGTTGATGAATTACGTTCGTTCAAGAAAAAAAATTGTGTGTCACGGACCGTTGTTTACTCATTTTCGCTTGCCAGTAGTAGGCCCAGCCTGGCGGCTAACTTCGCGGACGTTTACGTGTTCCGACGCCGTGAGCCCATTGGATGCGATATATCTCCGCTGTCACGGTGAATTTTCAAATAATGACTTGGTCCATGGGGTTCGAGGCTTCGAGCCGTAAGCGTGAGTGTGCGTGTTGTCCCAAGCTCAAAGTTTTTCCACTGAGTCCACTGCGATCGTCGGGCTTCTTCGTAAAAAGTCGGTGGAAATCCGAGTCAAAGATCTAGAAAATGCTTATCCCCTGGGATGGCCCGTCACTCGACCCGGTTCAAAAAATAGGAATATGCAACTTGGATCGGAAAATTACTAAGCTTGTGAAGTTTGAAATAATTTACGGTAACGTAGATCCCAGAGCTCTGAATGTGAACCCCCCCGGGCCGCATTGCAAGCACCGGACAACATTCGGTATTCAGATACTTTGACCTCTCCGTTCAACTACCAAACACCAAAATCCCTGTGATTATATGGCGGAATATCTGCACATTTAATCAGCGCGCGAAAAACGTCTCTGTCGCAAAAATTGTGAGACTTATCGCGGAAAACTTAGCCCGCCGCGAAAAAAAAAGTATGGCTCATCGCGAAAAAACTAGTCCCACCGCGAAAATTTATAACATTAGTACTAGCACGCCCACCTATGTACCTACTACATCCTACAGGATCTAGGTAAATAACATGAGCTATAGTAATGAAGAATTACCAGACGACTGACAATGCGAAGGCAACCATCTTGGTTGTTGAATGGACGATGGGAATAGCCTCGGCTTTTGTGAGACCGGGTGACGACGTTGCTGATGATCCTCAGTCTGGTCCTTAGGGAATGGCACGGGTACGGGTAACCCGAGCGGGTATTGACACCTGTACCCGGGCGGGTGCGGGTGCGGGTCACACTTTTGTGACCTGTGCCCATACCCGTACCCTTAGCGTGGGTGCGCGGGTACAGCCACGGGTATGTGACGCGTGACGTGGCAACGCCGCTTCACCCTCACTCGCCCTGCGCTCACCAACGCTGGCCCTCATGTGCGTATGTGAGTGCAAACTCACTCTTATGGCCAAATCCTGACCTCACCCTTGCCTTACCTAGCCCCTCACTCACCCTAGCCCATCCCACCTTGCCGTCTTGCCTAACGAGGGTTCTCGAGTCCCTCGCCCTCTCGTCTCGACACGACGCGATACAACGACAACGACAACGACGATGTGATAACTGCGATAAGCGGTTATCACATCGTCCTCACCCTCCTCGCCCTGGTCCTCGCCTCGCCTCTCCTCAGGCTGACCCTTCCCTCGCCTTTCCCCTTGTTTGACGACGACGACGACGCGATTACCACGATTACCGCGATTACCGTGTCGTCGTCGCCTTCGCCTCACCCTGCCTGACGATGACGACGCGACAACCGCGGTTATTGCGTCGCCATCACCTTCCACCCCCTTCTCGCTGCATTTGGCAGGCAACCCGCGAGTCAACCCGTACCCGTTCCCACGGGTATGTAGCCGGCGCGGGTACGGGTACGGGTAAGCACTGGGACACCCGTGGGTTTACCCGTGCCATTCCCTAAACACACTCGGCTCGTCGCCTGTGAGGAGCCGGTGATCCTCACGCATGCAAAGGGCTGTCGAGACACAAGCGCCTGCCAGGAGGACTGGCACAATGTATGGTGAAATGGTATGGGGCGTTTTCTACTCGATGCCAGAAATCCGCAGCCGTTTAGCAATGCCATGGAACGTTTTCAGGAGATGCAGTTTGGCCGTATGGAGCTAGGCTGTCGTGACCTCATGTTTCAAGTCCTTGAGTGCGGGATAGCTTTTCGACGTGCTGATCTATTCATCACTGAGATTTGCGACGGACTTGTAAAAGATTTCCTATTCACGGATGTAGCATAAACTAGTACATAGATGGGCATGCTAGTACTACCACAATGTTATAAATTTTCGCGGTGGGACCAGTTTTTTCGCGATGAGCCATACTTTTTTTTTCGCGGCGGGCTAAGTTTTCCGCGATGGGTCAGTTTTTTCGCGATGAACCATACTTTTTTTTCGCAGCGGGCTAAGTTTTCCGCGATAGATCTCACAATTTTTGCGACAGAGACGTTTTTCGCGCGCTGATTAAATGTGCAGATATTCCGCCATATGATTACGCCAGACTTGTAGGTATATTTCGCCAAAACGAAAGAACAAATAATATGAACCGCTGCAAACTCATCCACCAACTTTTTTTCAACGTCCGCTCAAAGGTTGAGGTTGATGGGAGAGCAACCAAGATTAACGAGACCACTCTGAAGAGATCCGGTCGATGAGATTTCATAGTAACAAGAAAGAAAAACCACGCACATAGTCGTTGTGCTCGCAGCAAACGGGTTGTTGCTGAGCCTGGCAACCGCTGCCAATACCGATCACGGAGATAGGGGAACATGTGAGGCCGACGCCGGCACCAACGGAAGCAGCAATAGAAGCCAAGCCGAGTTTCTGAAGGAGGCCTTGTGCCTGTTGGACCTGCAGTCGAAAGAGACAATATCACTACCACTGATCCGACAAGATACGAAAATAACTTACACTCTGGACTTGGTTGCAGCAGCTGATCTCGCCAGTGTTGCACTGCCCGCGAGCCTCAAGATGCGAAGCAGAAGCGACGAGAGCCAGAGAAAGAACAAAGAAGCGAGCGAACATGGCGATGAAAGAGTGGGTACAATGAACCACGGAAGAGATGGCTGAGTGGTGTAGAAAGAAAATCTGAATTTGCTGGTCAACGGCTCTCATCCCTCCTGCTTTATACCCAGAGACCGACACTCGACCGATGCTTCGCGCATCACGGCGGATTGATCGATGACGTTCGTTCAAGGAGAGCCAGGCCCATCATGATTGAAGCTGATATGATGGAAGGTGCAAAAGGCTGCTAGCCGGAGGGACAGTTTCGCTTTGCCTGCTGGACTTGACAGAGTGAACTTGAATGGTGCAACTTGAAGGAGACTGGCAGCAACTTGAACACCGACATGTCGGCCACTGGTGCGGCACCATCTCTCTCTGAGAGCCTCGGAGTCAGGCTAAACTTGAAGGGAGGGTCCGATGCCGGCGCCGCGACGTGTCACCGACTGGAGTGACTGGTTTACGTAGCTTGTCAACATAACGCTAACCGCCAGGCGATATATCGCCGCCGCGAAATGAAGAATTACCGGAGCATGTTCGAGTCCAGGTCGAGTCTCCAAGTCCCTTCTGAGATGAATCCGCACTAGATTGGAAAAGAAAGACGAACCCTATCGAAAAATCCCCACTGACCGCCCAGAATAACAAACTGGGAACTTCAGGTTGAATGTGGGGAAGCGGTTTATTTCAAATAGAAAAATTACAATATGTTGAGATCGGATCGAAGTCTTGTACGAGAGCCGTTACGGTGTTGACACATGTTGCCACGCCGGAACGTGCATTGATTCCGTTGGCGCCGTAATGACATAAACATATTTTGGCGGGTACGTGAGAGGCTGGATCGCCGTTGTCTTGTGGAAACTGCCAACACGCAACGTCTCTTGGCATACTGAGGACTCGACATGCAGAAACCTACAGTCATCTACCGCCAGCGCGCAGTCTCACAATAGTTGCCAATATTGATAACGTTCATCAAAGCTCAGCCTCAAAGCCTATCAAATATATCAGACACTGAATCACGCTGATCGGCGGCAGGGTACAGCCCAGTTTAATGCGTCCCAAATGAATCTGTCGTTATTCAGTGATTTTGGTTAAGTTGTAAGGAGTCGCCCCGTGCCTATGATAGAGTCACGCGCCACGTCAGTGTTGCGTTGGGTTCAAGTACGTGCGCCCAGGCCTTGCGAGACGCAGGCATCGTTAAAGTAGCCAACACTCAGCGGGGCGAGATATTATCATATGCATGTCTGGTCAAGTGTTCCAAGGCTCACAACTTTCAGCCTAATCTTGAATGCTGGCTTGCTAGACGTGATGTAATTATCGTGCGTGTCTAATCTCGAATCTTGGCACTGATCTTTCTGAATATCCTTAGAATGCCTCTCTGAGGGTATCGAATAGCAGAACAGAAGGATGTCGGCGGTGCCCGTGGAACAACTTGAAGTGGTCCAACTGAGTCTCGGAATTCAATGGTGGTCACGACGACACTGTGCTCATGTCACGGTGTCTTCAGCGAGTTACTGAGCACGACTTCAATGAAGATCGCAACATCCTGCAAGAGTCATGCTCGCCGATCTCCGGAACGTGTCACGTAGATCTGACTCGGGGACACCCATCCAGCTGTGACTGCCGTACCTACTACCGCTACCAGACCCTTCATGGGACGTCAACTTGAAGACGCGTTCTCGCTTCGTCGCACCACATTCAATGCTTCGTGTCCCGATCAACGAAGTACTGAGATGTGACATGTGTCATCATCAATATCGGATAGTCAACGGTGTTCTCTGGCGCTAGAGGGCCTCACTTGCCTCCTATTACCCAACGATATGGACATATGTAACTAACCTCGTGTACTTTGGGGTTGAAGGCGTTTGCACGGTCTGGGGACCACGATCCCTTTCCTAGGCCAATCACACTGTTGCACAACTGGGCGGAAAGAGGAGAATGGGTGTGGTCATTCAGCAGCTTCCCGCTAGTACATACTTGTACATATACTCGGAGCGACTGAGAAGTCTTCCATATCGGTCCCTTGGTGTTTCAGACTTGTTTAGACCTGACGGTTCAGTGACGTTGCTGGCCCGTCAAATAATTAGGATGCAGCAATCCCTGGCGAACACCAGAAGAACGAAAAAAAAAAAACGGAATGCCTTCAGTTCGCGATGGAGCCGATTTCATTTGTGAGACACCAAAATCCTGCAATATATATTCTTGTCTCGAAACGAAAGAGCAAGTTATGCGAACCAACTCCAAACCCATCCGTGAATCCCCATCCAATGTCCACTTAGAGGTTGATGGGAGCGCAACCAAAATTGATGAGGCCGTTCTAAACGTATCCAGTCAGAGCCGTACGACGACAAGAAATTAGAAAAGAGCGCGCACAAAGGTATTATTTTGGCAACAGACAGGCTGTTGGTGAACCTCGCAACCTTTGCTAATGCCGAGTACGGATACGGAGGTGCAGGTAAGACCGATATTGGCACCGAGTGCGGCAGCAATCTGAGCCAGACCGAGTGCCTCCAGGAGGGGCAGTACCTGCGGGATCTAAAGTCGAAGGTGATAACATCACTACCTCTCAATCCTACAAGATACGAAGGTAATTTACGCTCTGGACGCTATTGCAACAACTGATCTTGTCAGCGTGGCAATCGTCGCGACCTTGGAGTGGCGAAGCAGAGGCGAGGAGAGCGAGAGGAAGGAGAGCGAAGACGCGAATGAACATGTTGATGAAAGAGTGAGCACGGCAGACTATACCTTTCACACTTTATACCTGGAGTTCAAGGCTCCTTCGACAATGTTTGTCCAAGGAGAATGTTTTGTGTCAGGCCCAACGCTATTAAAGTAGCGGCCTGAAGGGCTGCTTTGGGCCGCGGCTGTGTTCGAAGGGTACAACTGAAAGATACTTCCAGTGGGCAACAGCAACATTGTCTCTGCGGTCGGCGGTCGATCGACTTCGCGCCAGAATGTACAGCGAGAAAATCCGAGAGAAAAATTCCGAGCTGAGGCGTGTCGCGATAACTATTCGTGCTGATGGCGGCGGAGTGCAAGTGAATCAGCCCTAAATTATCATGGTTTTGGCTATAGCTAGGACCTACAATAGATACTAGGTCCAAGAGTCACCGCTGCTCGCGCCCATCGTCACGATACAGCCCTCGGGCGTGCTAGTACGCGCCTGCGGTGGCCTTGCACGGTGCCGGTATCTCTTTAGCCTTTAGGACTTACTCACCTTCACGGTTGGGTGAGTCTGCCTCGCCGAATTCATCAGGTGGCATTGATACGAGATCTCCAAATACTATGAGCCCAAGCATACTTGACGCTCCGAACGCGATTCAGAGAGACTCTGGTATAATACGACGAGTCTTTTGTGCGTATTCCAATAATTTTGACTTTTCTGGCTTGTTTTCTGGGCGAGTAAGAATCGCTGGTCGCCGTTGGGGCCTCGGAGCAACAGAGCAGGATGTCTGCATAGGCGACGTCCGCGACCCTGGCTCCCGGAATTTCGACGGTAACGCAAAATCGCGGCCGGCTCCAAGTCTCACGGTGTCTCGGTTGATGATTGGGGTTCAACGTCAACGTTCAACATTCAGTACCCCGGGATCGTCAAGGACCAGGGAGTAACTCATATCTAACCCCAGCGGTAAGGATTTCGTCTCATCAAGAACCTCGTATTTTTTGCGCAGTCCCCCGTTTTCAGTCACTGAGCCCGTCTCCAGTAGTCCGATCTGAGGTCAACTGAGTGGACCTGGGCAGTTGACCACAGCCGCAAATCAAAGGTCATTTCATTGGTTTTCGATTAGTACCTAGGGGCCACCCCGAAGGCGTCTATGTTTGTGCCTTGACGTTTCAGACTTGTCTAGACCGACGGTTACTGACCGCATCAAATAATCAGAAATGATGGTACCACCCGACCAACGCCAGGAGAACCAAAGGAAATCCGGGAAAGTCCTTCAGTTTGGGACGGAATCCACTTGGGGCTAATGACCGCGTCAATTTGGCTTCTAGAATCGTATTCATGCATACATCCAACGTCGTCGTGATCGATGCGCAGCAGATAAACCACTACATAGCTTGGTTACTGTTACTTGCGGTTTGTCACCTCTCAACCTGTCTCCTGACATTGGCAATTAATTAGACCCTTTCATCGGTGCGGATACGGTAGGTGTCCAGCCTTCAAGCACTCTCTATGCCAGTCTATCTGTACAGCGGCGCTTGAGGTGCACTTTCAGTTGCTTCCGCGGCCGGCGCATCACGAAGATGACCGATATGATCAAACCAGTCCCTCATATGTACCTCGGGTACAATTAATAGCCTAGGGAAATAGTACGTTTACGACTTTTCATCAACGTACCCGGCACCCAACTAACCACAGCTGCGCACATGCGCCGCACCGCTCCAACGTTTTGCTTGGGCTTAGCAACGTTCTGATCGTACATTCCAGGCCTCACAATGACCGGCCGATTTGACCCCCACCGTAACGTCAAGCCTCACATGAAGGTATGTATGGCATTCAAGCGTCAGGTTTTGGGACGAACGGCTGGGCAGGCGCGGGACGTCTCTATACGAGAACTTGGCGCGGCGGCGCAGCAAGTTGGGCTCGGTTGCGCCCGGGCCCCATCCTACTCTCTCATTGAATCCGTCACATTGGTGAACCCACGCAAAAACTCCCCGGCAGTAGCCGAGTAGCAGCCTGGTTTCCCAAGACACTCCTCCGGGTCGATGCTCGTTGGCAGAAACGTATCGTCGGCGTTGCGACCATCGCTTGCAGAGACGTCGCCGTCATCGACGTCAATGACGGTCTGATCCCCGAGTAACCACTCACTCGACGCCAGACGAACGGATCATTGCTCTGCCTGTTCTTTGGCATCGATCGGACATCCCAGAGCACACCATTCTCACCGACCGGCGAATTCGAGACGAACGTTTCCCCACGTCCACTACGTGGCCCAGACTGGATACCGGCCCTTGCTCGCGTTTCTGGAATCGTTGACGTGATTCGGTCCGCAATGCCAGCCCGCGTCGACACGCGCGACCCTACGAGAAGAACGCGCGCGACTAGCTGTCGCTTGCTGTTCTTCCAACTTCTCTGGCGTCAATACTATCTTGCTCTTCTCTTCGATTCCGACGACGATCCACGTGCCATGAGATGATCACCCTACCCCACCCCAGCCGTTGACGTGATTGACGTGAAGGTGTCCCACCGTGCCCCAAGAAATCGAGAAACGATTTCGAGTGTATCTCGTCACGATAGCGTGTTCCCCATCCGCCGCATCACGTCAGGTCGCGATGGCAGGGATGTAACTCCTGCAGGGCTGTGTCAATCATGACCATGACGAACCGTGGCATCCACCAAGGGCTGGACCGTGTCAACGTGATCCATTCGCTGATCCGAACCGGCAAGCGAAGCTTAGAAGATGGTCCGCAGTTTGGCAGAGATGTGGCGAAACGTGGCAGGAAGGGCGAGACCAACTCGACCACCTATCTTTTAATATTCAGTTTGATATGAGGCGTGTCCGTAGAATCACGCTGAACTGAAGTGGCGTGCGCAGGGTTAGTGGCCATCGAAAGTAAATGTTGTTACAAGTGAATGGTAGAAAACGTACAATAGAGGAACCTAATGTGTAGACAATAAAAAGCGGCGATAATATAGTTGGGTGAGGAGGAAAAGAACGCGTGGCCGGTGGAAAGGAATGGACGAGCAAGCAGAAGAAGTAAAAATAATGTTAGGAACAATCATGAAAGGCGTTAAACGTCAAGACAGTAGCAATCCCTTGGCAATTATCCATCCTGTTCCATGGCTTCCTTCTCGTGTTTCTTTTTCATAGCGCTCACTAAAGAATGGCGTCAAACAGGCGGAAGCGGTCAAGTCCGTTCTCACACACCTTCTCTCGAAACCTGACCCGAATTGAGCCAACCAGTTGGAAAGGCAGCAACGATCTAGAGTAGCGATCCTAAGTTAGCTTGGACGCTGACACCCAAACATTCTAAACTCACTTTCTGATACAGCACTTTCCGAGTACCCTGTTCGCTAACTTGCGCATTATGGCCTTCTAATTCACTACATGCGTATGTGAATCAATGTCGCACCAGGATCAAAAGGATGCAACGTACTTTTTCTCATTCTCCAGTCGGCAGCATTCATTGCTCAACATAACGAGCTGCCATATTATCGACTTCATCGCCTCCGTCAAGCGATACTTTTGAGCCGGAGGGTGTGCATCTCTTCCGTCGTGCTTGGTAGAAGAAGCGCCTTCTCCCTCTGCCCCGCTAGCAGCACCACCTTCCTCGCCATGCGCGTCGCCCGCGGTTGGTGTTGAGGCAGTGCCGGTCTCTGACTCGGCCTTGGCTTTCTCTTGCCGTTTCTCTGAGTGTCAAGACATCAGTGCCTCGTGATAAGACAGAGGGCGTAAGACGTACCCCATGCAACAACGCTCTTCTCCCACTCTTCCTTGGCTTTGGGAAATCCCTCCTGCGTCAATTCCGCGAGTTGTTCAAGCAATTCTTCTTGTCTATCCGTCAATATCTTAAGGTGATCGTGGAATATAGATCTCTTAATGAGTTTCTGGTGGATAGGTCAGGGTTGCGTGAATGGCGAGCCAGCAAGAGTAGACAAACAGTCATGGTGAAGCGATTATATGGAAATAGGGAAGGCATGAGACCAAAAAAGTCTTCGTCATACTCTCCAAGTTTGACGGCCTTGAGTGCAACGTCGGCGAGGATTGGCTTGAGCGAAGGAGGAAACCTCCCCTTGTTCTCCCATGATTCTGGCATCGGTTGGTGGCTAGCATGACGACGGTTGCCATATTACACACCTTTCGAGATAGCTGTTCTGAGCTCCTCAATCGCGGCTTGGAGTTCAGGGTGGAATTCGCGCTAAAGGCCAAGGTCAGCCTGAGACGGAGGAGTTGGTAGGCAGACATACCAAGTCCACGACTCTTCTCTTCTTGCCATACTCTTCGACGATGGTGTAGGACCTCCGTTTCTTGCCGGACTTGTCATCGCCAACGAGGGTGATAGGACGTTCCTTGGTGCCTTCCTCCTGTTTGCTGGGACCGGGATCAGGAGGTGGAGGTTTCCTGGACTTTGGTTTCTTGGGGGTGCTACTATAGGGGCTGTGAGCGCATAGATTACGGTGGCAAAGAAAGGGACTGACACGTCCTTCATCAGGGCAACCTCGCCGCTAGACACGTAGAAACCCTGTTGTTTTGTCTGAGCAAAGTGAGTTCTGTTGTCGACGTTTAGCTCGGTGTCGTCAATGAAGGGGTCAGTGACGTCGTAGTATTCGGAGGTGACAGGTTTCTTCTATAGACGAGATTAGCAACGTCACGCGGGCGATATGGTGCGGCGTGGAGCACCTTCTTCTTTTTGGGCTTTCCTTGGTCGTCGTGGGTCTCTTCGCCTTCGCTCTCACTGATGACTTGTTTAGGAGGAGGCGGTGTGGGCGGTCGTTGACCGGAAGCTTTGGAGAGCGAGGCGACGTCGACTTCGTATTTCTCTGGACCGCCGAGTTTGATGTCGAGACGGATTGTCTGCAGCTCTGGAGGTGGGGGCGGTGGCGGAGTTGGGGAGCGAGAGCGGGGTCGTGACTGTTTGGACGATTTTGGCTTCGGACCCGTGCCCGCAGCTGAGGCGGGTTTCGAGCCGGCGACCGATGCCGAAGTTTTCAGTCTCTTTGAGGGGGGTGGTTTGGCATCGTTGCTGGGGGTGGGCCCGTCGATACCGGAGGAGCCGACGGAGTTGTCGCGGCTGCTGAGGACGATAAAGTCGCTGTTGGCAGAGATTGCAGCGTGGGCGTCATCCAGAGCAGTATCGAGCATCTCGACGTCGTCGGGCATGGTGAGGAAGAAAAAAAGCGGGGGGGAGGGAGGGGATGAGGAGGAGAGGGTGTTGCGGTGGAGGATGCCTAAAAAGGAATGTCTCACATCTACGGTGCACTTTTCTCAGCATCTTTTCGCGATTTTCGTCAGCCAACTTTTCGTCCTTGAAAGACGCGGAACATTTTCCTCCACTACTACAATAGCACAGCCACGCTGACTCAGCATTTCCCATCACCAACACACCCTCTCCTCCTCACCCCTTTCCTATGAATAGCACGATGCGCGTCTATCACTACTACCATGTCCACCTTTCAGTACTCAGGTCCATCACTCCTACACAAGGAGCTCTCAGAGATCCCCGTACTAGACTCCGCCCACTTTCTGTCATCCACCGGCATGTCGTGTCATCATTGACTCTTCTTTCACTCATTTTTTGCCAGTCATTCAGACAAAGTATCTCGTTCGTAACCATGACCATGACTCGAAACAACTCGCCACAAAGTACTCTCTCGAGGGGCTCTGAATCGATCCTTTCAGCGACTACGGCGATGCATCCCCCAGATGTCAAAGGCGCCGCCATGTCACGATCCGGGAAACATCAGGCCATCTTGAGAGAGTCTCTGGACGCATCCCGTACCAGAAAGGTGGAGATCTGGTCCGATCTACGCCTGATCGCCTCCATGGATGTCTCCAAGATCCACGGCCCGTTCCTCACAGACGGTATTTTCCCTCTTTTCCACTCGCGCTCCCTCTAATACAAATCGAAGGCCTCTTCCAGTCAATCTCCTTCTCACCTTCAGAGACGGCCATCATCTACGCCGCAGAGGCCAATCCTGCGACTGCGGATAACCTTTGCTATGACCCATACCCCAAGCATCAGTACAATTCTCATTTCGGAGAGTCGTATTCCGCTACACGACACCCTACCTTATTCTTTCTTCGCTGGCACAACCCAGATCACCCATCCTTGACCAACATGCTCTCTAAACATATCCTAGCCATATCTTCTCTATCCGATGGCATCGTCTTTGGACAAGCCATCTTTGCGACCGAAAAGCGCATCTTCGCTACCGGTTTCCAGAAAAGTGAAGATGGTCGATTCCTGGGTGTCAAATGGTGCCTCAATAGACCAAGTAGTATTTGGGAATTCAGAGCCACTGTAACCTGCACGTCCGAAGACATCCCTGACAACCACCCGGCTCAGTTTTATCGCGCATTCGAAATCAAAGTTCCTGGACGTGCTTGTCGAGCCCCCCGTGTGTTCTTTGACAGGGATGGCTCGCCAAAACAGCTTTTCTGGCTCTCAAACCCCGTGGGAGGAGTACATTCATCTTCTACGTCCTTGCATGTCCGTAACCTAGTCGAGAACAACGGCGATAGGATCCTCGTAGACAGCCTCTCAGACCCAGTCAATGAAGGGTTTCCGGGACTGTACGATTGCAATCTCGTTCCTAATCCGTTTATCTACAATCCGTCACCCTCGATTATGATACAGACAACCTGGGGCTCGACCGCGACGGTTCTCTCTGTCGACATCGAGACAGGTACCATCACACATGAACGTTCGCGATTCGGTGGGAATCCCTTGGATTCTTGGACGGTCTTGGCCACGGACGGCTCTTCACAGATTCTTTGTTCTCAGAGCTCTCTAACAAGTCCTCCAAAGTTGATACTTTTCACGCTGAGTGACAGGGGTGCATGGGTCAGTAGAGTGCTTGGAAGTTCCGTCGTTTCTCCTCAGGGTAGGTCATATCGATATCATCGTATAGGGACCGCTGCTGAATTCAAGGTTTAGTACAAGAAAAGCTCGATGATCTTGTGCTGTCGGTGATACCCATACCCGACAAATACCCGGTGGAGAGTATCGTATTGCAGTCCAAAAAGGCGTTGGAAACTGAGGGCGTGAAGCCCTATTGTATCACGTTACCGCACGGTGGCCCTCATTCCGTGTATACCACAAGTTTCAGCCCCTTGGCGACCGCGTTGGCTCTCGAAGGATGCGAGTGTCCCTTTTCATCCACGGCTTGGCACTGACGTGGAATGCGTAGACACCGTATCGATGCCCAACTATACCGGGTCGCTTGGATATGGAGATAAATATATCCAGAAGCTCGTCGGCCAGATCGGGTCTCTCGACATCGCCGATTGCGTCGCCACCGTCGAGGAACTTATCAAACGCGGTATCTCTGATCGAGAGAAACAGCTCGTGTTTGGAGGCAGCCATGGTGGCTTCATCACTGGCAACCGTGAGTCATCCTTCCTCCTACAGATGTGCGTTCTGACGCGTCCCAGTCATCGGTCAGTATCCCGACCTGTTCAAAGCGGCGGTCATGATTAATCCCGTTACGTCCGCCGGCGAGTTCTCCTCGTCCGACATACCCGACTGGCCATTCGTAGAAGCTGGACTTCCATATATACCTGGCACAGGTCTGACCCCCGAGGCGTACAAGAAGCTCTACGACGCCTCTCCCATGGCGCACATCGGCAACGTCCGCACGCCCGTATTGTTGATCCTCGGTGATAGCGACCTCCGTGTGCCGCCGACACAGGGAAAGACATATTTCCATGCCCTCAAGGCAAGAGGCGTGCCGGTGGAGATGTTAACGTTCCCCGGCGAGGGACACAACTTTGAAGGCACAGAAGCGCTCCGGGTCACGTATGCCTCGATACGAGACTGGTTTGGGATGCATACAGGAAGAAAGGTGGATATGTTTGTGACGGAGGCGAGATTGGTTCATCGAGCGGATCCGTTTGATTTGGCGATGTGAGATTGGCGCGAAGAGGACTGTCTATGACATAGGTAGATATCCGTGGGTGCTTGCGATATCAAAGGAAAAAAGTCGTTTGTCAGTCTCGATTGATCCAGCAAATGTCAAAATTCTCTCCAATCAAATCATTATATACATCCCATATCTCAATGAAACTGGGCCAAATGAAATTTTACAGAGGGAGAAAGGCTATTCGATGCAACTCATGTGTAATTCCCCAACACACGCAACGTCATACAGATAACCAACGCCGATAGAGACCTTCGGCTAGGGGAATCGCCCCAGTTGTCACATAAATAAGTGAGAGATTATAAGCTGCCTCCCGAGCCACGGAAATCTCCTAGAGTAATAATAAGCAAGACGGTTACATGAAGGGGAGCATGCCGTCTCACTCACATCATCCTCTCGGCCCTCAGCGAATTGCAACACTTTCTCATAGTGAGTAACCGCAAGTGCATGCAACCCTGAAGAAAGCAAAGTCGTGAGAGCAAACAGCATTCGGCGCCGCAGAATGCTCACCTAGCTGCTGGAACGCCCTCCCAAAATTGAATTCGATCTCGGGCAGCACATGTTCCCCAGCCCGACTGCGCGCAGCTCGGTACTGCGATAAACATGCCATGCCCTTTTCCGAGCGTCTAGTCTTAGTGGTCACAGAATCCTTAGTCGGAGATAATCATACATGAGCGATGAGATGATTGCGATTATCCGCTTGGCGTTGCATAGCCGGTCCTCTTGACAATAGTCGTAGCCATGCAATAGGTAGACTAAGGGGCTTACTGGTCCCGTCAGGTCCTAAGCTTCATTTCAGCATGACTCACATATCGCGCTCTGATAACTCTTGGCCGTGAGACACAGTTGCCCGTATAGAGTGACCGGTATTGGATTGTTCTTGGTTGGCAGCCACAAGGATTTCTTGCCGCTTGTAGGAGCGGAGTCCGGCGCGTCACCAGCGTCATCCGCTTCGTCTTCATGTACCACATTAGCGCCCTTGGTAGCTTCATCTTCGCCGACCGGTTTAGC
This sequence comes from Zangia roseola, assembly GCA_038090095.1. Lineage (NCBI taxonomy): Eukaryota > Fungi > Basidiomycota > Agaricomycetes > Boletales > Boletaceae > Zangia > Zangia roseola. Next base: position 33,864 of record JBBPMD010000253.1, read on the forward strand.
ATTCGCTAAGTGATACCGCTGACTCGAGCTGTTCCATTTCAGAAGTTCTGGCGTCTTCACGGCACAATCACTTAGTCGGACTTCTCTTAGCATGTGTTTTTGCAACGTGGAACTAATGAAGGAATCGGCAGGCCACAAACCACTGGAAAGTGACGATAAAAGTATTCGCATGGGTTCATTGTTAAATTGATGAATGTTGATCAATTTCCGACATTGTTCGACGATGGCGGCATAGTTTTCAACTGCGATTGCGCACGCTGTCACATCAGGAGACGTGGATGAGTATCTGACGAGGAAGGGTGGGAGCCACGTACTGATAATCGCAAGGCGGATCGTGACTTGATTTTCTTTGCTTCGGTAACCGTTCGACATTAGAATATGACGCAACACTTCATCAGCGAGTTCATATTCTCTCCGTCTTGTCAATATGAATGCATACTATGGAGGAACGCAACCTTGAATGTAATTTTCGATATGAAGGCGGTGACCCTCTCACTTGCATGAAAAGTCGCAGCCAGTTTTCAAAGGAGACGCCACGGAACGAGTCGATTTTGCCAGGTTGCTGATTGTCACCTTTCGATCTGCGTAGGTGTTTGTCTTGTTCTGCAGTGATCGGTTACTTCAAGATAAAGCAACAGAAAGTACCTGAGACAAACCGACAAGTTCCAGCCTCGACGCCATCCTTTCTTCATCCGTTTCATTCTGACGTTGTTGTCGGCGCCTAGGAAACATGCCCCGAAAGTCATTGTGCTACCAAGGAATCAGCTAACTTTGGGGGAGAGCGTGTAATACATACTCTGCTGGTCAAGAATAAATTCCGCGTCTCCCTGAACATCTCCACAAGCTTCTCGGCCTCCAACATCCATTCCCTAATAACTTCGTCGCTGCCCGTGCTCTCCCCGCTCGAAATGCTTGGCCATAGCTCTTCGATCCTCCTGTAACCGAGGAGGACTTCCTTCTCACGTTGTTCCTCGAGAGCCTTCAGGTCAGCTAAGCTAAGTCTGCCGCTTTTAGTCG
>JBBPMD010000254.1:0-34762 GCA_038090095.1 Zangia roseola
GACCACCGGGCGTTTACGAGGGTCAGAGCGCTCTATGGAAGTGGTCAGCTAATGCATATTCGGGGGCTCTTCTTGTTACCACAAGTAGTGAAATGAGCAAACGTGCGCCATGCCAGAAGACACCAACAATACGAAATGTGAGTTGGAGCGAGTGAGAATTGATCGCAGAGCCAACCAGGAACGTCCTAGTCCCTGTGACGTATGGCGGTGTTCATCTGCACCAGAAGAACACTGAAACACGACTGACCAGGGAAGAGCTCGAGTAATGAGACCGTCGCCGCTCTTAGCCACTCCGAGCTCGGTGTTCGGTTAAGACTTTCTTTCAGAATGGACGACGTCCGGTTAATCGACGCGATCTCGGTGTGTGTCGTCTGCGTAAGTAGGTGCACCGTTGCCATGAGTTGACTCATCGATTCGATCGTGTCACCGTGGACGAGCTGAGCGGTTTGCGCCTGCACAAGGGAAGTTTCAAGTAACTTGGTAGAGTCATCTATGACTCTCGTAAGGTGCTCTAGTGACTACCGAATCGTCATGTTACGGCACAAGTTCGAAGCGAACACAAACCGGCGACGGACGTTTTGCATTGCGTTAACACCACCTTGCAGAACGCCCAATCGGCGCTCTATGGCCGCCTGGGGAAGAACGTATTTAGTCACCGAGATACCGTTAGGGGTGACTACACACGGCAACGTCTATGTTTCGGAGACTTTCATCTTTGATCAATGCCAGTGCTGTGCTCAACTCAAACGTGATGGACGCCTGGATGGCGGGGACAAGTCCGAGGAGATGATCGGAGTGCTAGATAACAACCATTGGGCCGCGGGTGGCATGTGAAGATTCTAATCACCCACATCGCGTTCCACGTTTTCGAGCATGCTATGAAACTTTGAAGGATCAACCCCATATCAACCACAAAAAGAGCAATGAGAATGAGATGCTTTAATACTTTTGCCATGATTTCTCCCCGGTTAATGCGATCTCGGTCTTCGATCTTTCGGATAGCATTCTGTACTTCCCCAAGAAGCTGGAAATCGTTAATATCCGCACCGCCGGGGATCTGACTAATCGCATACCGATTGAGAGCTATTCACCATGGCCATAGCGAGTGTGTCTGAGGCGGTATTCACTCCATTGGACGCGAAGCGCAACGCCTCCACCATGTCACGCACGTCCTACATGAAATTTGTGACCAGTCGGTGACAAACTGTCCTTTATCTGAAAGCGACGATCAAGTCGCACCTTCGCTGTATTTTCCCATAGCTGCTGTGTCGTCTTGGTACCCTTCTCCCGCTCCATTAAAAAACGGACGAGGATGGTCTTCTCTTCGGTTATGTTTCTATAAATATCCTTCGCGGTGTCTGGGCGCTTGTTCAAAGCCAACGGTAATAACGGAGTAGGTAACAGGTTACCGATGTCAATCCATCTTCTGAATGTAAAGCAAAGCTGGGCTGGTAACAACCATCAGACAAATAACTTCGTGAGCGCCATGTTTCAACATACGAATTTCACGGAGGTAGCCCGAATAACTGGACCAAAATTGAGCACTCCGAGAGAGGGCACTGTGTTGGGGCGTCAAGGCATCTCCTATCGAGCAAGCACATCTGCATACTCGACGCATCTTGCTTGGGCTTGAGGGGTGGGCGAACCAGACTTGCGAGCATATGCGGCACACTCCATCGGCGGTAAATAGTGTCTTGCGGTAGCAAGTTCACACATAGTCATTCCAATGGCAGCTTGTATGCGCGTTAAACTAGGTGCCGGGAACCTGGAAATGAATAAACAAGAGTACCCTGGATACGCTCTTCTTCGTCCATCCGTGCATCTTCACAGCGGGCTTTCACTATGGCTATGGCTTCCTGGAAGCAATCCGGCTTCTGTTGGTATGACTGAAGGGCATCTTTGAACGGTGTGAGATACTCTATCTGAGCGGTGTTTCGGGATATACCTCTGTTCGTAAAGAGAGGATCAATCCCAGCCTGTGAAAGTTGGGCTTTATGTGGTCGTTTTAGTACACAGGTTTGTTGCGATAAGACTCGGAAATCAGCGTCACCGTCAAAAGTGTTTTGGAAGATGTCTTCTGCGACGCCTGATCCAGGATCCGGCGGCGTTTGGTGGGTCGACCATGACCACGCCAAGACGCGGCTGATGTGAGCGGCAACGAATAGGACTCGTCTCTGTCTCAGCATTCCGCCGCCGCCCATCCAGAATGGCCTGTTTCCTTGCGCCACGGCGAGTACGAGTTGGTCAAAAGGAAGACCGTCCCGACGCTGTCAAAAAGCGCAGTGATCCGGGCTTGAATTCAAGGTCAGCCGGGGCGAGAAAAGAAGCTCTGACTACCTTCTCTTCCGGGATAAAGGCTATAGGTAGTCAACACGAGTCGAATTCAAATGATGGCCGACGATCGGCCACAGAACTTCTCTGAGCTCGCACACGCGCATTTGGTGATGGTGAGCTCGACAGCTCGACAGTGGCATCAACTTGGCTGAGTGGGTGGAATAGATTACCCAAAAGACGACCACTGAGAATCGCGCGTTTTTTTTATCTACCATCTTCAAGTCTGCAGCTCTGGCTCACTGACCGGATCCATTGGCATGGATTCATTGCTCAGTGCGCGCGCGTACGTATGTCCTCTTGCAAGGATGACGGGTCCGCCGGATACGCATCTCAAAAAGGTAACAGGATAGAACATATTTGGTCCGGCTTGCCACCGTCAATGTCATGTCACTGAGTCTGTTGCGATACAGCGCATCCACGTGCAAATTCACGAAAACTCGACTGGGTCGATGAAACATCCTCGCTGATATACTCCTCTGACGACGCCAATTTTTGCGTCCGGACGGTACACATGAACAGCAAACCATACTGTTGCACACAGCCTTCTCGGAACAGATCCACCGATACGGACCACTATTATCTGTCAACACGTACCGCGTAGGCGTCTCGGCAACGTCGTCACGACAGCTCACGCCGTAGGTTACTCTGACGGCGGGAAATCGACGTGCACCGCATAATACAACAACTTCTAGTGTCGGCTCCGAAAAGGAAACACAAGAAGAACTGCTCTGGGTCGTGTAATGTTTCATATCCCCGTATGACAGACCGAACTTGTGTACCAGCGTCACGCGGATGCCCGAGGCCCGAGCTGACTGTTTTCTCTGACTCATCAGGTACCTTGTGGGCGTCCATATACAGAGGGGGACGGCGATTAGACACGTGTAGACTGGACAGGTATGTGCGCGATATCCCGGAAATGAGCGCAACAGAGTAGCGAGGGTACGATTTTTTGTTTGTATTTCGACTATGATTTGACCGTCATAGATGAGGGCAACATCCCCATGGTGCCCGAAGAGGTCTGACGCGAATTGCATTACGTTGTACATCCCGATTGTTGCGAGATCCTGATGCCTATCAACAATACAGGCGGCTCGCTAGCGTGAAGGAGTTCTATGTGTTGGCCTGGACCCCACACATCACACGCTGTCTGAAGATTGCGTGAAAGATCACATGGAACCAACCGGGGATAATGCAATCTCTGTTGATGAGATAACTCTCACTTCGGAGTCATTTCTCTTTCATTTATTGCCGTTGATGTGCTGGAGCTCCCAGATTACCCACTAATGCATCAGATGATCCGCGGTGAACTTGACAGCAAAGCGCAGCAGTGCCAAGCGGCCACCCTGTCGCTCTGACCTTTGACTTGGACGTTTCTTTGTCATGAATCTGACGTCCAAGGTGATGGGACTTCACGTCTGTTTTCCTCCCCAAAGTCATATGTTGAGCAAGTCCGAAGATCCCGAGTGATCCAGCGTTGTCAATAGCGTCTTTTTTTTTCGCTAATCGAAGGCACTGCGGTCCGAAGAGCACCCCTGCCCCTCCTCAATTAATGTTCGGTTTCTTGGCGCGTCTGGGCGGTGTTTCAAGGTTAGCTCTCGAACCCAGGTATGTTCGTGTCGATCGTCTGTGCAGCCAGACGAAATGATACTCGAACGCAGCTGGAAGCTCTTTTCTTACTTCTCGCCATGCGGTCAAGTGCTGAACCCAAAGTTTCGCGGGTGTGATCCCATCTCCATTTGGACCGCGCATTTCTCGCGTTTCCGGCTGGCACCGTCCACGGCATGTCGCGTGGCTCAATTTCCTCGGCTGTAGACGTTTGAAACAGGGGGGAAGCCATGGTGGCATGCGGTAGAGTTCAAACCCAGTCAACGTGGCGCCAGCATTTAGACTTGATTGACTTTGGCATTGGAAGATCGATATTTGCGTTCCAATATACAAAAGAGAGCCATAGAAACGCGTCAAATTCGTTTCCTCCAAACAGCGCCATGCGGAGACGAAATGGTCCGGATCAATTACCGGTGGGCGATTCGCACGTGGTGCGAGCGTGGCAAGATGGTCATATGAAATCGAATATAGTATCCCTTATCCGAGTCTAATGGAACATTGATGTAATGGTAGTAGGCATTACGGGGTAGAATTTAATGCTAGCGGTAATACACTGAGAAGGGGAAGAAAGGGATGGATCGGTCATTAAACATTCGTGTCCATGGAAGTCATATACGTAAATTGTTCTGGCTCGTGCAATAGTTAGGGAAGAAAAAAGGATACAGTCCAATACAAGAAACAAGTCATTGTTCAGCGACGATCTTCATTGCGGGCTTTCCGAACGCTGAGGGCACCGGCAGCCAATTTTTGCTCCCAGTGCGTGTGGCCTTCGCCATCGATCCACTCTCCGGTGACGGGATTCCTTTCAAAATCGCCGTCACGGTAGCCGTAGCGTTGTTGTAAGAGACGTAGGAGGGGATTCCGGAGGGCCGGATCCATGCGGACGGTTTCCCCGGGGTGATAGCTGCCAACCCCGTGGCGGGACAAGCTTTCCTCGAAAAGGGCCTCTTCATAGGTGCAGCCGCAGTTGAGGCAGCCGGGAGGCGCCATGCGAGGGGGGTAGGCTCGGCGCTCGCGTCGAGAATCATGCCAGGAACAAAGCGCGTTGCCCGCGCGGTTCAAAGAACAGAAGAGCCGAATACGGGCGTCGGTGCGCGCCTTCCAAGTCATGTGGAGAGAGGGGGGTGTCGGCGTATTTGACGCGGACAAAGGGGAGAGGGATGAGTGTCTGGAGTGGTTCATGGAAGACTCGGTGGGGCTTCCGCGAGCGAGTTCGCTCTCAAGTTCTTTGATGCGGAGCCGGCTGTGATCGTTCACGAGCTCGAGCTCGCGCACCTTTTTGCGTAGGATCTTGATCTCCTCCTCCAGGGAGTCATGAGGTGGCGAGGATGACGAATGACTGATGTAGGGTCTGGGACTACCCTGGACGAGATGATGCGGAAAAGCGAGATCCGACTGGGAAGATGTCTGTCGCTGATGGATCTGTGAAGGGCGGTATGGATGGAAGTGATGTGGGGTTGGATTTCTGAGTTGGGGCGGGATGTCTAATTCACCAACGGCGCCGGACAGACTGGAAGTGGCACTCATGCTAGAGAGGTAACCACTTGAGAGAGCATAAGGGGATTGCATGGGGCTGGGACGGGATTCTTCCATTTTTCGGGACGGGTATGGATATCTATAAGAGCATTTGTATGGGGTACCAGGCCCGTCAGTGTGGTGATCAGTGCACCCATCAAACCCAGCGACGCCTTGCGCACAGCCTGCACTAGCCGAGGCACGAGGCGCCATACGATCATACACGTCACAAGCTGTTTCGGGATCAGAAACGTTACGTACTACATGACGGTGCCGGGAATCGCGGAGGACGCCGCGATGCATGCTGATCAAACGGCGTTCGTAGATGTGACGATCAGCCTGTTACGTACCATAATTATCGCGAGTACAGTTTCCGTGGCAATGCCGCACCTATTAACAAATAAGCCCACCTGACCACCGAGATGAAATAATTGCCACACGTTTTGCAAGGCCGCTCTTGAACCGTTTATCCCACAGATACTACCAGGGGTACTGGTCGCCGTAGACCCCGAGACAACCCTCTTCGCAAGATCTCCAAGGCTCAAATCTATAGATAGACAGCAGAAACAGGAACTCCGGAGTGGAGATGCCTCGAGGTCGTCGTATCAGTGAAACGTGCGTATCCAATCGAAAACAAGGTCCTTTTACAACCACAAGCTCTCTCCAATACCGCGGAGAAATGGTGCCACGTATTTCTGCGGAAAAAAAATCATCTTTTTCATTCCTCAGACTGTCTATACAAATGCACGTCTCCCCAGGCCTTTCCTTTGGGAAGTGATCTGTTCCACGGGTAGTCATCCTGCAACCACGCATTCGGGAAAGGACGGAGACAAACCTAGCCCCATCTGGTATCTCAATTTCACCAGTCTTGGCGTCTATGGTAATGTATCTAGTGATCTCTACAGCAGGTCGATGGGGACATCTAGTTGGTCTGAGCACGCGTCTCGCGAAGAGGAACGCTGACCGACATTTCGAAGATACGCGAGAATGGGAAGCAATGGACGCGAGATTCTCCACCTGAGACCTTCTCAGGCTCACAGGAATACTGGACTGGACCGTGCGCAGGAAGGTTGGGTGATGTGGACAATGTGAGTCGTGGACACGCACCGATCTCGAGCAACTGGCATTTGGCGTGGGTCTTGGATATTTGGGGCATCATGTGAACCACTGGGAACTCTGCATACAAGAGCTCATTCTCAGGAGCCAAGTCGACATTCCCACGGTGTCCGGCCACGTGGGCTGGGGAATAAAAGCTGGTGTCGAAATCGCTCGCACCTATCTCGCTCTGTTTCGCTTCCCTCATCATCCCCCCAAGAACTCGAAAAAATGGTCTACAAAGTCGCAGGTATGTTGTGGATTCTAGCTCGCGACGGGGATCTGCGTCGCTTATACGCGATCTCCAGACATCTCTCTTGCTGCCTTTGGTCGCAAGGAAATCGAGATTGCAGAGGTACTACAGATCAGTGCATCTGATAAAATTTTCTCATACGTGTCTTGTAGCATGAGATGCCAGGTCTTATGTACATGCGGACCAAGGTAACTTCATGAGTGTTGCGTAGACCTTACATCGCTCATGATCGTACGTAGTATGGCGCCTCCAAGCCGTTGAGCGGTGCTCGCATCGCGGGATGCCTTCACATGTATGACCGATTCTTTGAGTTTGTTTCCATCTCTGATTCACTCGCATCCAGGACGATTCAGACTGCTGTCTTGATCGAGACCCTCACCGCCTTGGGTGCCGAGGTTACTTGGTCCTCCTGCGTGGGTTTTTTGGACGCGTCACCCACGTTCCTTTCTCATGTTTTGTTTAGAACATCTTTTCCACCCAGGACCACGCTGCTGCTGCGTGAGTAAAAGCTCGATCGTCCTCCAGCTCAGCGTGTAATTATGTCTATCTAGCATTGCTGCCACCGGCGTCCCTGTCTTCGCCTGGAAGGGCGAGACGGACGAGGAATACTCTTGGTGCATTGAACAGACCCTTAGTGCATTCCCCGGCGGCAAGCCCTTGAACATGATATTGGACGATGGTGGCGATCTCACTACCCTGGTTCACGAAAAATACCCCCAGTTCTTGAAGGGTAGGCGTTCTTGTCGTCCGTTACGAAACGTCTTTGACGAGTTATCAGATATCCGTGGTCTTTCTGAGGAGACAACCACTGGTGTACACCATCTCTACAAGGCTTTCCGTGAAGGTAAACTCAAGGTACCCGCTATCAACGTCAACGACTCTGTCACCAAATCTAAATTCGACAACTACTACGGATGCCGCGAGTCTCTCGTCGATGGTATCAAGCGTGCTACCGATGTCATGCTTGCTGGCAAAGTTGCCGTTGTTGCCGGCTTTGGTGATGTTGGCAAAGGCGTAGGTCTTTTCTGGATCCACCAAATGTTCGCTGATCCTGATTGGTGTTGCAGTGTGCCGAGTCGCTCCGTTCCTACGGTGCTCGTGTATTGGTCACGGAGATCGACCCCATCAATGCTCTGCAAGCTGCGATGGCTGGGTATGAGGTCACCACGATGGAGGATGCTGCTCCTCGTTCCAACATCTTTGTGACCACCACGGGTAACCGTGATATCATCACCTCTAAGCACTTCTTGGCAATGCCAGAGGATGCTATTGTCTGCAAGTTCGTGGTTCCACGTTGATTGTGCGAGCGAGGCAGCTAAGATGATTATAGCATTGGACACTTTGATATCGAAATCGACGTCGCATGGCTCAAGGCCAATGCCAAGGATGCCGTCAACATCAAGCCTCAGGTCGACCGATTCACGACCCCTTCAGGTCGCCATGTCATCCTGCTGGCCGAGGGTCGTCTTGTCAACTTGGGGTAGGTCATACCTGAAATGGGACGTCCCTCGTTCTGACAATGGTGATAGCTGCGCTACTGGCCACCCGTCGTTTGTGATGTCTTGCTCGTTCACCAACCAGGTGTTGGCCCAGATTGCGTTGTGGACTAATCCTGGTAAATTCGCACTTGGTGTGCACATGTTGCCCAAGGAGCTGGATGAAGAGGTCGCCCGTGCCCACCTCGAGCAATTGAATGTCAAGTTGACCGCGCTCACGCCTGTGCAATCTTCGTACCTTGACATCCCTGTCCAGGGTCCATACAAGGCCTCACACTACAGGTGAGATGGAGATCCAGGTGTATGGGACGTGACTAACGTTGGCCCAGGTACTAAACGCGCCATGTTGCATGATGGCCTCAACGTGCCCTCGCTGATGTGAGAGGAACGGGACCTTCAACGTCCTAGGGTTTGGATGTAATCTATTGAAGAGTCTTGGACGCTCTTTGTGAGGCAGACGGAGAAGGGGCTGGCCCGACGAACACGTCCTGGAGTGGGAGGTCGTTTCGAGTCGTAGTTGGTAAGGGCCTCAACGTGCCCGATAGTAGTGATATTGTGTGCTGTGCAATGGAGAATTGGGTTGATTACCTAATGTTAATAGCGAGTGAACGCGGAGTGCGACGGTGGCTGACGCTGTTTCTGAATGGTCTCGACGTCTGCGCGCAATCCAAACGAGTCCTACGCAGAGCGTGCCAAAAAGGCGAGCACGTCTAGTACGTCTTCACAACAAAAACAACACGAACAAATCACTACCAGCCATGCTGTATCCGCACTCCCGTCCTCCCTAAAACCCTCACAGGTCAACGTCTGGACAGAGCGCATCAAGACCAACCAAATGCCCAGACAGTGCGCCACCTCGTCCCCACAGCCCGCCCACGACGACGCGATCCCGCCCCGATCAGACAAGCCCGATCTCGCCATCCTCGACCAGCAGGACGAGCACGATCCCTTCATCGTCCGTGTCCCGCCTCATCTCTCCCGCCAGTCCTCCTCCAGCACGAACCCCCTCCCCGTCGCCGACCCCTCCGCATGGCCCCACCTCCCCGGCGCAGACCCGCCCAGCCACGACGCCCCCTCCAGACAGAGTACGTGTTTGCCCTTATTTATCCCGTGCATCCCAGTCTCATTATCTGCCTCTAGATAGCAACGCTTCTTTTCGGCACAATGCGTACTCCCCGTCCGGTTCCGCGCGCTTGCACCGTGCGCAGAGCACTCTCTCCCAGCATTCCCACTCAGCATCCCAATCTAGAACTCAGAGCAGATCCGGCAGCTCTGCGTCTAGTCCACGTTTGCAGATCCGCGTCCAGGACGACGCTGATCTCAGATTGGACCATCGTTCAAGTCCGTCGCTGTCTGACCTGCCAAATCATCTCCGCGTCGATCCTATCCCCCCTTCTGCAGATCCCTCTTTCCATCGTCCGCCCCCCATACCATTGCAAGATATGCCTCCTCGCTACTCCCAAAGCTTTCTTCCTCAGTACGCCTTTCCCCAGCAATTCCAATCTACTCATCTTCCAGGTCATAATTCCCCGACCTATACCGGTCAGGCCACCCCTCCTTATCCTCACTATCCCCCCTACCCCGCCTATATGTACGCTCATCCCTCTCTACTCTGGGGCGATTATCCCCCTCCACAGTCGCATAACCATTTCCAGTCCCAACCTCAAATCCCGTCCAATCACCTCTCCGCTCCAGTATCGCACAAAACGGAACTCGGCTCCGCTTCGTCTCCCGTTACCACTCTGTCCGAAGACCTGCCCCAAGCGCAGAACAGTCGCAAACCATCCAAAAATGTCGTGTTCGGTACAATCGGCCTTTCAAACCCCCCAACTCCCGCAATCCCTCCCCCTGCTGCCGAAGAACACCAGCCAGACAGCGTGGTCGAACACGTAACAGAGCTATTTTCCACTTTCTCTATTGGAGTAAACCCAGACGAACTTGGACCTTCGCGACTCGGGAGCCGAAAGTCTTCTGCCCGATCGTTATCCAGAACGGTCTCCGCGCAAGAGGGCGTAAAAGATGCCACTACCACACATGCACCGTCGCGAGAGGTCAATGGGATTAAGAAACCAGTCAAGTGGGAATTTGGCACAACTCTCAGCGAGAATCTGGACGACTCGCGGCCGGCATCGCCCCCGACATCGCTTCCCCCATCAAACCACCGAAGCTCTGGTCCGGAGAATGCCGAATCGGTAAACGCTCTCTCTTCGCCCGTCACCTCGCGGACAAATCACTCGTTGGATAAATCCGACGCGGGATCGCCTACCAGCGACGTTTGGGTGGTCAGAGATTACGGGTACGGATTCGGCGGTCACAGTGGATTGGGTAACGCGCCCGAAGTCACGCGCTGGGAGGTGCACGAACGGGAAAAAGAGCGCACACGAGATAAGCAGCGGGAACGCGAAATGATGATTCAGGAGCCGCCTCGTGATAGGAACTGGGTACCTGGCCGACAGCCCGGTTGGCGCCATGAAAATGGCATTGAGGATGGAAGGGACGGTTGGGAACCACGGGGACCTATTGACGTGCCGAGGCATACGCGGCCACGACGAGGCTCGTTACCGGGTTACGGTGGGCACGAACGGGGTGCGTTCGGCCCGAGGCGAGGGAGAGCGTTTGGAGGTCGCTTTTACGGTGGTCGTAGCAGAGGAGGCTTTTTCCATCATCGACCTGGGTCATATCCATATGCGCCGCAACCGGCCCCGCCGCCGCCGCCGCCATTCGAGGTGCTTTCGCCTACGATTGACGTAGTCAACGGGTATGGCCAACCTCCCTACATACCAGAGCTGGAAGCGCATGAGGCTATTCCTCCTGCCCCGCAGTCCTTCGTACCGGCCTCTTATTTGGTGGAGACGGCGCAGAACTGTTTGTTGGCACAGCTGGAGTACTACCTGAGTCCCCAGAACATGGTGCAAGATTTTTTCCTCCGGCAGAGGGTGAGTCTTCGCCCATCCCCTCTGCTTACCGTTGCCCCTTGGTAGTTGCTTTAACATGAATCGCGTCGTATTTCAGATGGACCACGAGGGTTGGATCCCGATATCACTCTTAGCCTCGTTCAAGCGGGTACAGCAGTTGCAGACGGACGTGGAAATCGTCAGGGAGGTGCTGAACCGGTCGAGGGAGGTCGAGGTGAACGGAGGTTGGGTAAGAATGCGGCAATGGGAAGCCTTTGTGTTACCGAACGCACCGATGAGCGTGGTGGCGGGGTTCGACCAAGACGAAGGCAAGACCCCTGGATCCAGTTCTTATTACGACGGCGATGGGCACACGGGGCACGGAGAAGTCGAAGAGGATCATGAGGAGATGGATGGCGACTGTGATGGCGAGGACTGTGAAGGCGATGACGAGGATGACGACATTGAGTTTGTGATTGGGGAGGAAGCAGAAGAGTCTTGGATGCCTGTACCGGAACGCAAGCAGTGATCGCAACCTTCGTATCTTCGCTCCACCTCGCTCGTTTCCATCTTGCGCTTGACCTACAGCCTAGGATTTCCCTCTTTTTTCAGGTCGGAAGACACGCATTCAACTTTCATTTGACCTGCACAAACCGGCGATAAAGCTTCCAGTTTCATGTATATACCCGCGGCAGCCAGCCCTGCCCTTTTTCGTTGTTGCTACGTCTCTTTCATTTTTACATGTCCCTCGTCTCGTTCATCTCTGTTCGTTTGCTTTCAATCTCTCTCAGCGTTCGCCGCACACTCACACAGACTCGTATACATGCATATGTAGCCCTCTCGTTTTCACTCCCTGCGACGATGATGTCGTCCCTATGTCCCCATGGATGTTGTCTAGGCTGACTAACACGTACATGTGAGTGAGTCACGGGTTAGTCGAAGTTCTTGCGCACGGCCCGGGCCAAGAAATTACTTGTGTGAGCGAGGTTCGCCGAGATTACCAATGTGCGTTCCCCGAGAGCACGTCCACTCAGAATAGCGCGATCGAGAGGCAGATTGACGTTGTGTGCAGAGATATCGACGCTGGCATCATCAAATGTCAGGAACTTGAAATGACCTTCAGTTGGAGATCGGGTGTGCCCTTCTCACGTCAATTTCAAGGTACGGTCGCGCCGCGGTTCGTTACCACAAAGGTTAGACGGAAGTCCTTGGCGTCTCTTGGGTAACACCAACTTGCAAAACGCCTCGGAACTTAGGCGGTCCAGCCGCGGCCGACTTTTACTATCAGCGACTCTGGATACCTTGGTGAAAGTGTTGGTTTGCGAGCCTGATCGTCGCTATCATCCCTTGATCATCTACGGTGGGAAATATGGTAACCGCCATCATTCCATGACTCATCCGTTGGCCCTTGTAGAAACCCGTCCACCAGCTGACGAGACGCTTGGTAATCGATGTTGGTGCACGCGTGGGATGAAACGAGGTCCGTAACATTTACCCTCGGGTTCTCCGTCAAAGAAGTCGGGTCAGGTGACGTTTCCTGGGTAGATTCACAAGGTAGAATCGCACATACATGTCTGGGAATGATGGGTGAGAATGGCAGAGAAACTCTTCCGAGTCCATTCTTATCTGAGTTTCAGGTTTCATTTCGGAAGATGTAGGAGGGCCGCCTGATCATACATCAACGGTAACAAAACTATCCTGATAAGGGGTTCGGATGGGGTTATGAAACCATATACATAGCATTGGTGTGTGAGGCGTTTTAGACTCCTGCATTAGCGCTCATTCCCTAGTTTGAACCCGTTTCTCAGCATGACGGTGAACCAACTGCGCAGTGACCAACACAGCGACGGGAATATATCACCGACCAAGACTGACATGGATTCGTTGGGAAAGGAGCGGGTGGTGGGAGACGAAATGGACCTGGTGACGTATTACGAAGACGCTGCAGGGCGGCTCGTCGTCGATCCTCAGTATGTGATTCGGTCGGGTGTCGCGGGGTCGTGACGATGATTTCGGGACAGACAGGCCACGATCGAGTTTGGGGACGAGGTCGCGTCGCGACTGAAGCTCTCTGAAGACGGTACGATCGTCCTCTGGCCACAGCCGACCAACGATCCGAATGACCCGCAAAACGTGCGTATCTGTTCGGATTGGTGATGCGCATGATGATGACGGCGTTGGTAGTGGAGCAATCGGCGCAAGGCGTTGCATTTGCTGATTGCGACGATGGCTGCGTTTGTGCCCGATTTTGATTCGGCGATCGGTGGGTTGGTTCTGTGTGTGGTACGGGCGCGTTTGACGGATGGGTATAGGTATCGCGGCGCTCTTTCCGCTGGCGGAGCAGTATAACACGACGACTGGGGTCATCAACAATTTGACGTCCAAGTGAGTTGGGCGTTTTATTTGCTGCATGGAGTAGCTGATGAGGGGACGCAGTTGGAGTATTTTCCTTCTAGGTGAATACTGTCGTGGTGTGTATGTGCTGAACGGTATTTGACGCACACTCGAATGTCAAGGTTGGGGAGGCATTTTCTACGTGATGATGATGAGACGCTATGGGCGCTTGCCCGTGTTGTTCTGGACGCAGCTACTAGCCTTGGGATTTTTGATTGGTGCAACGTTTGCTCCGAACCTCGCCACTTTTGCTGGTACGTGTCATCTTGTTCGATTTGGGATGGCACGGTGATGGTCGCTTGGATTAGCGATGCGCTGTCTCACCGCGTTCTTTGGGTACGTTATCCTTGCTCATTAGTTGGCTCGCATGCTGACGGCGATTTAGGACGTGCCCCCAGGTCACTGTATGCTTTTCGACCGACTGTTTCTCGTTCGAATATTATCGTGACGTTCATTTAACTAGGGTCTATTCATCGTCACGGATATCTATCCGTTCCACCTCCACGCACGGAAACTTAACATCTGGACGTCCGGTTTCATCATGTACGTTCTATTTCCGTTGTCACTCTTTGTTTGCATTCTGAGCTGTTTGTAGTTCGCCGTTCATTTCTCCTTTCCTATTCGGGTTTCTGGTTGCGCGGGCAAAGTAAGCTTTTTTTATACCTTTGCTGCCGTGGATGGATGTCTGATATCAATGCTGTGTAGTTGGAGATGGAGCTATGGCATTGGTTGCATGTACAGCGCTATCGTCTTGATACTTATCGTATTTTTCATGGAGGAGACGTAAGGCGTTTTCATCGATCCGCGATACCGATGCTGACCATGCCATAGAATGTACGATAGAGGCAAAAATCGACCTCCACCTCGTAGAACATCAGGCTCGCAATATCGGTTCGAGACACTCGTTGGCGTGACTGGGCTCCAGCTCGCGAAATACAGGGCCTCATGGGGAAAGGTTATCAGGGCCTGCTTTGATGTCGTTTGGCGACCCCAGTTCCTCTTGGTGGTGATATTCGAGGTAGGTCATCTGTGCCTCCGTGCTCCAATCATTTAATGTGTTTTCCGTCCTCAGGGTGCCTTGTTCGGATTCGGTATTGGAATGAATGTGAGTCGTCTGCGTCGGGTGAAAGGCCATATGTTGTTGATGTCTGCAGGTGACCAACGTTGTGTTCCTTGGCACGCCCGCGCCAGTTGGGTTCGGGTTCAACGAGGATGTCGTCGCTGCCGCGTATGCTACTCCAATGGTTTGTGTTAGTCACAAAGTGTATTGTACACTGACGCATTTAATCCTAGGTCGCGGTCGTGCTGGGCGAAATCATCGGTCGCTTTGCAAACGACTGGGTCATGAAGATCAGCATTCGGCGCCACGGAGGCTTTCACGAGGCCGAGAGCCGACTCTGGTGTGTATAGACAAATGAGGCACAATAATGAACTCACCTGAGAACTCCAGGGTGTGTTACTTTGCGATGCCACTCTATTTGTGCGGCTTTTTGCTGCTCGGAGCGGGTGTCCAGCATTTGAACATAGCAGCGTTGATTATGGGTTGGGGAATTGCAGAGGTGGCGGTGATGGTCAACACGGTCGCGATCTGTAAGTGTTCGAACGACACAGTTGGATTCGGATGTTGACCGTGTTGGAAGATGCCTATTGCAATGACTGTTTCCCGAAGCATCAGGTGGGTGTCTGTGTTCAGTTACAGCTGACTCGGATGGCTAACGGGTCCTTGTTTATCAGGGAGAGATTAGCGCGCTCATTAACCTTGCTCGCACCCTTGGCGGTAAGTCTACTGGTATATCTTAAGAAACTAACGAACCAAGTGCATGGCTATAGGATTCAGCGTGGCGTACTTCCAAGTCCCGTGGTCGACGAAATCTGGTGGGATGGTGGTCTTCGGTGTCGAGGCTGCGTGCGTCCCTCCGTATTCAATCCCCTGTTTCTCTTCTTATGCATGCTGAGTAGGATCACCGTCGGTTTGTTCTTGATCGCTGTCCCCTTGGTCCAGATAAAAGGGTCTTATTTCCGAGTACGTGACAGTGTTTTCTCGCTGTCGGCCGACTAACAGGATGCCGCAGAAACGATTCCATCTGTGATGTTGTACATGTGGTCCGACTGTATCAGGTGTGGGATAATAGAATGTTTAGCCAGACGGTGGAAGCTTGGTATATCAAAATTGTATGCAGACCATCTTATTGATATCTAAATCGTTTATATAACTTGCCGCTGTGCTCGTTCGACGACAACAATCCGTTTATCTGTGATATGGGACGATATCACCAACGTTGTATGAACCAGTCCATCGACCTGAATTTGAAAACCCCTCAGTTAGCCAATGTTGAGTGGACTCGGCCATCTACTCAACTTTGTTACCACCGAGTCTCGCCAGATCAAATCAATTGGATCGAAGTTGCCAATTTGGGTAGTAATGAAGGCGTTGGTCAGTTATATTTGGAAAATCGGCTGACTGCCGGCCTACCGACACGCATCTTTGTTCTCGACCACTTCACTTCTCAAAAGCAATAATGTTTGCACTCACCGTAGTCTCTCTTTTACTCTTCTCTGCCTCTGCGGCCGTGAAAGCGACACCGTGTGTCGCGTTCGACATCAACTGGAATTTGCTAGCATTCGGCCTTGATGGCAAGGATTGGTTGGCTGGTACTCAAGACACTTGGTCTGGAAGTGAGCTGCCCTCTCACTCATTCGGTCCTTGTATAACACGTTCTATCTAAATCTAGATGGAAAAGCTACAGACATTACTACCAGTGGTCGCCCGTAGGGACACATGATACTCACCCTATGCAGGGACTGACCAACATTTCCAGGCCTTTCGATGGTGCGAACGCGACATGTTACCTCTCACAGGCATGTGTGCCATTTGGTAGTTCATCTTTTTCGCCATCTGAATGATCTCACAGTACACCAATGCCATCTACGTTCTGAATGGTGACTCCAAGAACCCATCGTCCCTGTATATCTACGACGCTGCGGCCAAGTCGTGGTCTACCCAAGCCCTCACTCTTGGGTCCTTTGATACCACTTCCTTCGGCGCCATTTTGGACCATGACACCAACGTGTTTTGTAATTCCTCCCTTTCTCCTGGTGTTCGTCCGAGGCTGACGGAAGGCGATGCTAGATGCGCTCTCCCACGGAAATTTGTTCTCGCTGAACATGGATCTCCTCAAGGCCGCTAACAGCACGCCCATAGCATGGATCAGCGACGAACAGTCACCGTATCCGTCCAGCTACCAGCCTGTGATGGCCCTAGCTCAGAACCACATTCATTTCCTTGACGTCCCTGGTGTTCCTGCTGGATCTGCAGATATTTTCGTTATTCATTGTATGTGCTGTGGTTGCTATTGTTGCATTTTTTGTTCATTTGGATGATTTGGACAGACTCGTACTTCCAACCTCAATCCCAGGCTTACCCCACTTCCAACGGCGGTTCCTTCCCTGCTACGTATGGTCAGGCAACATCGTTCTTCCAGGATAGCGGAGTAAGTGATCGGTTCAAGTGTATCTTGGTTTTGTTCATGTAGCGTTTCCAGGTCCAACAAGAGTTTGCTTTCATTCCTTCAGACTCTTCCGCAGTCTACGTTATCAATGTTGAGGTGTGATGCCCATTGCGTGTCATGATGTTCCTTCGCTCACTAAATGCCACTTCCAGACCAATACTACCCAGCAGCTTGCCGGTCCAACGATTAAAGATCCCAAGGCGACGTACTTTGCCAGTACTACCTCGCTCGTTCAACTTTCCAGCAACGGCACAGTCTCTTTCCTCCCTTACCAGGAGGGTAACACGTCCGTAAATGCCGCGGCTTCCTGGTCAATCGTCCAATCTCTTGCTTCTGCTGCACCACCGTCTGCTAGCAGCACCTCAGGCCCTGCTTCAGGTACTCAATCCGCTTCAGGGAGCACATCGACCGGCACTGGTTCTGGATCAACAGGTGGTGCGCTCGCTGGAGCCACCATTCACGTCGGGCTCGCTCTTACTGCCCTTCTGGGAGCGGTGGCATTCTTTGTGTAATGTGTGAGGTACTAGCCTTTGGAAGGACGTTGTTTGTGATACCATACAGACGGAATCTATCTCTTGCTTCATCTACAGACGAGTCGGATTGACTTGTGTTTTTGTTTTCTTGATACTCCAAGTATTCGTACAGTTTGGTTAGTGTATCCACAGCCTACCAATCTACTATACTTTATTTGCATTCTCCTGCGCGCTTTGCTTGAGATGTGAACTTTGTTGGCATGGTAAGAACTTGCCCTACTTACTTAACAGTCTTCGTAATAGAAGAAACTATTTGGCAGTGAAACGTTGCGTTAAATTGATCCGTTGTTGATTGGTCCGATCGGGACAATGTCCGAGAGAGACCGGGAAGAAGGCTGCAATTTCGGGTTTCATCCTTACTGCCTTGCAACTGTTGAGTGCCCTTCACGAAAGATTCCTTACCTGCAAAGGGCTTCGACGCCGAAATTTTCGCTGCTAAGTCCGTCGAACCGTTAAGCGGGTTCAATTGAATATCAGGGTTCCCAGTCTGGGACCTGGCTTTTCCCAAACCACCTCTTTCCAAAGTTCCCGCCTCACTCGTCCCTCGCCCTCCCCTCAAAGTCACCCCATTATTCATCATTGTTGCGACGACATCGTTACATGTCCTTCAAGGAGAACTTCACTCATTCGTCTCTCTCGCTCAGCTCGGAGGACTGGGATCGCTCGGAAGGCGAGATCGACCCCAGGAACACGCGCAAACAGACGCACTCAACGCCACGGAACTCGGTCGTTTTCCCTGGTGATGGTCTGGAGGATACGCCTAGGCGACGCCGTAGTAAAGGCAAAGAGGGGAGATCATTGAGCGAGTTGATGCGGCTGCACGCTGAGAAAGGGACGGACTTTACGTTTGGTGCTGAGGAAGTTTCGCGGGTCGCGGACGTTCTCAAGCAATGGGTGAGTTCAAATGCCATCGTTTTCTGCATGCTTTCCTTTTGCTTGTCCTCTTCTCTGACTGATGAATCATGTCAATTTCGTACGCGTTGCGTGCAGATAAACTCGGGGACGTCTCCGTACGAAGCCGAAGACGATTTTTTCTCTCGCTCGCAAGATGACTCTTTGTTGAGATCAAAGCGGTGCTCAAGACCTCCAATAGAGATGAGTGGCAGACCGCGTGGACAGAGTGAAACCATGGCGCTTCGCCGGTCGCCCGACCCAGAGAGCTTGTGCTCATGACCCACATTAACTCCTTTCCAATATCTACCTTACTTTTCCCTTCTCTGATATTTTCACGACTACTTACGACTTGCGATGATGATCATGACTGCACTAATGATAGTTGATGTGAGTACTATCTTTGCACTGGTGTTGCAAAATAGACTAGTTACAGTGCTTTGTAAATCTCTGGAAACACACAATTGAAAAGTAAGTGTGGCAATGCTGGACCCTGGGCTTGGCTGAGCTTGTGGGAAAGTCATGCTGATCACAGACCTGTGCAGTGCAGTGCAATGTCTGACCCACTCTCATTGGACCTTACCACTACACAATGCATGAAGCCACAACAACAGATGAACTGGAGAAAATATGAAATAATTGGTATGCACTATACAATGAATCCCAGATCTCTCTTGTGAAAAGAGGTATTTTTATCCCTTACTGTTGTTGAACTAGTACTGTAGTAATATCATCTGAGTCAAACCAATCCTAGGCTATTCTGTTCATTTGTAAGGGCACAGAGAATCTTGTAGCCTACTTGAATGAAAAGGTTGACGTTGAGAGGACTCACTGAGCACAGAGCAGCCCTAGCCTCTGTGGCATACCAGTAGGAACTCAAGCTCAATAACCATGTCAAACACTTGAGATGTAAAAAAATTAATGGTACAGAGATTTTCTCCTATATAGAACATGATATTGGTCAAGCTACACTATGAGATGGATGATGCTGTCTTCATCCAACAAGGTAGTGAAGCAAACACTTTAAGTGAGAGCGTATGACTAGTGGAAGTGAAATGAAAAGGTGCTCAGGCAAAGGAGGAGGTTTGGCAGCAAAGACCAAGTAAACTTTGATGAGTTTACTGGCCACTTATTCATGGGTTTATATACTACTACATGTGTTTGTATCTATTTGGCATAAAGGTCCATGTGTAGATAAGAGAGTATTCTGCCATTGGCCAGAATCTCATGGAATGTCATGGAACACTAAAGAAGCGGACAGCCTTTGATGCTGTACAATGAGTCAGAAGGTAGGAGAAGGTATCATGTGATGTGGATCATATCCAATTGGATGGTAGGTCCGTAGGCTGTGTTTTGTGTGGATCAGATTGAGTTCCGAGCATAGCCTTGGCATGAGGTAGACACGTGCTAGTCACATGATCTAGAAAGTGAGGAAGTAAGAGAAATCATAAGTGTTCATATGAATAGGGGAATGTTTATATGTGTCAAAGAAGATAGGGGTTACGGGTGTGTTCGTAACAGGTAGCTTCAAATTCATAATTATCAACAGAATAAAAACACTTTTTTTGTAAGAGAGAGATCTGGGATTTGTTGTAAAGCACATACCAACTATCCCATCAAATTTTCTCCAGTTCAGCTGCCATTGTTGTGGCTTTGTGTATTGTATGGTGAGATCCAGTGAGAGTGGGTCAGATGTTGCACTGCACTGTGCAGGTCTGTGATCAGCATGATGCATGACTTTCCCACAGGCTCAGCCAAGCCTGAGGTCTTGCATTGCCACACTTACTTTTCAGTTGTGTTTTTCCACAGAGATTTGCAAAGCATTGTAAGCAAAAGGATAACACACTCAAACCCTAGTAACTGAATTTCAGCATATGGCTAGACCTGTAGCACTCAGGCCACATAAGATTGTGAGGAGAGTCAGACTGAAATGCATGTCACAAAAAATCATTATCAAGTAAATTGAACCCTTTTTGTACATTGTTGAACTTACAGTATATGATTTTTCACTAAGCAACAAGACCTGGAATGTACAAAAATTGTATCAAGCAACTCAACACTATTTACTATGTTATCTGCTCATTTTCTAGGGTAATAAGTAAGCTACAGTTGCATAAATCTCCTCACATTGTGAGTTCTTTGAGCATGATCCTGGTATGGTATTTTTACAGTGTTTTGCATAAATAATGGCACTTGTGTGTTGTGAAAACATGAGTCAACAATGAGTGGGGACTTAGTGAAATTTGAACTATTTACCCTAAGTAGCCACTTCAGTTAGTACTACACCACAACAATGCCCAATTACAGAATCTCACCCGACATCAAACATGCTGCACTATGTCTCTATCAACATGGACAGCTACTGCTTCAGGATGTTCTTGATTGTCTTGGATTGTCTTGTTGAACCTTTTTTCATATCCAAAAGCTCTTTCGTGACACTGGCAATGTTGTCAAACCATGAGGTGAGTCAATGATAATAGCATAAGTGGGACTCAAACAGTACACACATAAACCTGAAGGCAGTGTCCATGGTTACAAACAAGAGAGATGTATCCAGAACAAGAAATAAAATGTAACATTACCCCCTTACTAGCATCAAGCTACTAGTAAAGACTTAACTTGGAAATCCTGAGTGTAAGCTCTTGGACTGCCTGTGATGTTGGCATAACTGACTTCATTTATGGGGTCATTCATCAGCAAACCAACCCTCATCTAGACAGACTGGGACAGACTGTCCAGACCTGGACAGGTTGACAGCTCCTCCAGCTCCCCTAGCAAGGTTCCCAACTAGCTAGATCTGGACAGACCTGGACAGTTGACTCCCAGCTGTCCCCAGACTGGAGAAATTCCGAAAGTGTATTAAGAAACAAACAAAAGTATATGTACAATTGAACCTACTAGGAACTGATGTTAGTACTCAATGAATGATATATCTTGATATATACCAAGTGTTCTAATTTTGTATATATCAACACTACACTTCAACACTACACTATTACATTAACATACATATGAGTACCCGACCACAACACTAACTGAACACATTTGCTTAACATTTACATTGTATAGAGTATGAGACAATTAGAGTCTACAGACTATGCTTAATAGTACAAGTCAAGAGTGATATATAACCCAATGATAAGGTGGTTGCTCTGACAGAGGGCGGAGGGACTTGGAGAAATAAATCAAATCAGACTGACCAAACAGACCAAACAGACCAAACCTAACCAAACAAATAAAACCAACCAACCCAACTTGACCAAACAAATAAAACAACCAAACAAACCAAACCAAACAAACCTGACCACACAGACCAAACAGACCAAACCTGACCAAACAAATAAAACAAAACAAACTTGACCAAACAAACAAGGCAAACAAATAGGACCAAATAAACATCTCAGGGGTCTGTTTGGTTTGTTTGATTGGATATGGTTAGAGTTAATTTGGTTTGTTTGTTTGGTCATGTTTGATCAGGGTTTGTTTATTTGGTTTTATTGGTCAAGATTGGTTTGTTTCATTTGTTTGGTCATGTTTGGTCAGGGTTTATTTGTTTGGTTTTGTTGGTTAGGATTGGTTTGTTTCATTTGTTTGGTCATGTGTGGTTAGGGTTTGTTTATTTGGTTTTGTTGGTCAAGATTGGTTTGTTTCATTTGTTTGGTCATGTTTGGTCAGGGTTTGTTTATTTGGTTTTATTGGTCAGGATTGGTTTGTTTCATTTGTTTGGTCATGTTTGTCAGGTTTGGTTTATTTGGTTTGATTTGGTCAAGTCTGGTTGGTCAGGGTTTGTGTGTTTGGTTTGTTTGGTTAGGTTTGGTTTCAGGTTGGTCAGGCTTTATTTGGTCTAATTGGTTTGATTGGTAGGTTTGTCAGGTTTGGTTTGTTTGACAAGGTTTAGTGTATTTGGTCAAGTTTGATCCATTACCCCCACCAATTCCCAGCATTTCCTCAGTATCTCCTAGCATCCTCCAGAACTCTCCCAGCATCCTCCAGGACTGTCCAGACTGTCATGGTCTGTCAAGCCTGGAGCCTTAAATATGCGAAAAGGACGGTTTGCTGATGAAGCTGCAAAAAGCCATCAATCCAATAAGATGTGCAACTCAGTATCAATGCTTATTCAACTCGCCATCTTAACAATCTCACACAACTTATAAACGAACCAGAAAACAGCATTAGTGGTATAAGCCAGTTAGATACAAAATCACGATTACTAATGAAATGAGTGTCTGTCATAGAAGAGAAAGGGAGACTGGCACAGAGTTTATGAATGAAAAACAAAACAAACGGCACACACGGCACAAACAGCAGTGCGCAGACAGGGTGATTTGTTGATACAGCAATGAAAAAGGACGGGGAAACTGCCAGTGAGAGATGATGTCTAAGAAGACAGCGATCATCTGTGCTAGGTCTATTGGACTAACACGGTCACACACCATCAACAGAAGGCAAAAAGGTCATCAAAATCGTCGTCACCAGACGACTCGAGTGAACCGGCCACAACCCTGGTGACCTTGACATGCTGACGAGTTTCATCCACAACTAAATCAAATTGGCTGTCGGATAGTTGTTGGATCGGCGCAAGGTAGCGGAGGGTGGTTGCACCCCAGAGGTTGTTGTTGAACTCGAACTGGGCACCTTTGGGGATATTGGACATCCAAATATCCAAAGACTCTGTGGGCTGAAACATTAAGTTACCACTGGCAATGAGTGTGAGAACACGAGTGAGCTATTAAACAATGAAGATTAAGATTCTAATAGAGTCAAAAGAGGGGGATCAGGGACTCACCGTAGCACAAGCAAGTGTGAGTGCACCTTGTGCCCCATGTCCCTTGAAGCCCTGAGGTAAGTCATTCACCTCGACATGACCTTGAATGTAATTGTAATGGTGTACAAATGTCTGGAGAACGAGCGAGGACCTCCAAAGCCCTGTCCATGCCTGAATAAAGCGGTTGATTCATGGATGCAACATGGATTGAAAGAAGGACAACTAACCTTTTTATCGGCTCCCTTGCTGTTAATAAATACAAACCGGTTGCTGTCGAGCATTGTTTCAGCAAATGCTTGGCGTTTCCTCTTGTCGGCGAATGCCACATCGCCTGTGAAGAAAGCAGTGATGACTGCCACTGCCGCAGATGCAAACCTGCCTCGCCAGTTGCTGAGCGACTGCTTTGCCTGTATTTTCCAGTGTAAGATAGTCATCATGAAATGTAAACTTGAATGGACTTACGATGTAGTAAACGGGCCCCCTGATCTCAATGGTGTGCAGGATGGACATGCCATATACAGCATCCCATGTTGTTTGCAGCAAGAGCAGCAGCTTGCTATCAGGGATGCTCCAAGGATTCTCATAAGTGCTCGCCAGGTGTGCCACTGTTGAGACAAAGACACGCCACCATATGTTATTGTTGGTTACACCCGCTGGAAGGTCGGTATTGATGTATTTCTTGTGGGCACTGCTACCCAGGTGCTGTGACGCTGACGTTCGTACTCGTTTGGAAGGCGGGGGGCCAGAAGGAGGCTATAACCAACCAGTAGATGTTAGTACTATGTGTGGACAAATGACTATATGACGAAATGAACCTTGCTACTGATGATAGAGGTTGTATTGTTCGAGGTTGCTACTTGGTTTTGAGGCTCTTCCTCCTCGTCTAGCTCAGAGCCGCTTATAACACTAATCAACTGGGTGAAATGAAGATATCAGTTGAGAATATGGGAACGTCTTGTAAATGTACCAAAGTTTGCCTGTGGTGTGACCCGAGCTGAGTGGGTTGCGGATCCTCTTCATCAAGATCGTCAATATATGAGGTGGGTGCAGCATCAGAAGGTTCAACGTTCAAGCTGGGTTGGCTATAGGGTGTGGATGTGCAGGTAGGGTTGGAAATGTTGCTTGCTGGGGTCTCTTTGTGAACCCTTAAGTTACTGTGAGTGCTCGCACTGCTGCTCGAGGCAGTCCGGCCATGTCGAGAACCCTGGCCGCGACCACGGAAACACTGAGCTAAGAGTGTGTGGACTGGTTTAGCAGAAGCAATCTTGTCAATCCATTCCTCTACATCCCTGACACCATTGTGATCATTCTTGATACTGTGTCGATATGAGTCATCAAGGAAGTCCCAGTAGAGAAGTACAGTTTCAGTAAGTAAAATCATTGTACAAACACAAAAGAAAACACTCACGCAGCCTGATCAGTGTCTACCTGCTTCTGTTTCTGGCCATCAACACTCCCAGGCTCACCCGCTGGCATCTCTTGATTGCTGATGTGCCGCATTGCTGCAATGCCACCAAACCGTAAGATAAAGTTTCCAACATTGAAGTGGGTGCATAACATGTTTACCTAGCATTTTGTCCATCCCATCTATCTGACTCTCATCTAGATCACAAATCAGATAATGTTTGAAGGCCGTAGATGGTGCACCATATGCTTACATAGCATAGTATCATCTTGGATCTGGCTGAGATCTGGGGATTCGGCTTCAAAATTAAACCCGTCTGTGCTTCCACCTTCTTCTGAGTGTTGCATTTCCAGATCATAGGATGGAGTGGCTTCCAGCTGGCTGCCCTCAGCCTCAACATGTGGCAAGGCCTTCTGGATGACACATGGCCTTGGCCTGGGTCGCAGAGGGTGAGCATGAGCGTGTTCTTCACGTTGCACCGTCTGTTCCAACATATTAGCAATACGTTTGGCACCTTGTTCTCGTGCGGCCTCCAGCTCAAGACGCTCTTGTTTAGCACATTCATCATCTGCCCGCTTCTGCTCTGAGGTATGTTGCTTTTGCATGCCTTCCAATACAATGAGGCCTGGACGCTGATTAGCATTTTTAGGACGAGTGACAGGGTGAGACATTTTGGCAGGACGAGTGAGGGTGCGGATTGTGTGAGCCAAGAAAGAGAGTTGGAAAGAATTTGTATGTAAACTACGTGTTCTGTGACACACTTGAATAATTCTAACAAAGCTCCATAGCCATTGCCGCACTGGCATGCCCCTTACCAGGCCTTCATTCCACAAGTCATTGCACCTTCCATGTCGTCTCGACGAACGTTTGCTGCTCGCCGAATTCCTTGTCCCCATATCAACTGTCGCCAGTGGTTCAAAACACCAGCCGGGCTGAAACACCACCAATCTTCGATACACAGATTTTCCTTCGATTCATCGACTCCTTCCAGCTTGTCTAGTACTCACCCGTTTCCAATCCGGCCAGCTACTCAACCAGCACCTGGTGTTCTCCGAGACTATCACGACAAACTCATAGGTAAGTTACTCAACCCACACCAACCACGAACTAATAATATTCCAGGTCAGACGTACGACACTGGTGGGAATATAATCGATCCTCGTTTACCTCCTCCCCCTCGTCCTGAAAAGAGTCCAGATGATTGGGGTCCTTATGGGGACCGCCTTCGGTTTGAGGCCGCCGAGTTCATCTTCAAACGCGCAGAACTTTCAGCAGGTAATATAGATGAACTGTGCGAGCTTTGGGGTCGCTTCCTAGATGACAGGTCTACAGGTGGCTGTCCACCATATGTCGATCACCATGAACTATACACCACCATTGATGCAACACCACTGGGCGACATTCCCTGGAGTAGCTTCAAGTTACGGTACAGTGGAGAACACCCCGCAGGAGCTGTTCCATCCTGGATGACTGCTACCTACGAATTCTTCTTTCGGTCTCCTTATCGCCTTGCACAAGATATGCTATCAAACCCTGAGTTTGACGAACATGTTGACTATGTCCCTTACCGGGACTTTACGTACGCTGACAAGACTCGTCGATACGAACACCTTATGTCGGGAGACTGGGCATGGACACAAGCAGTGAGTACCCCCAAGTTTCCCTTAACCTTCAATATACAATATCTAACTATTTAAATGCCTGAACAGGACCAAATCTCTCAAGATGAGCGCACGCACGGAGCAACTTTTGTTCCCATCATTTTAGGCAGCGACAAAACAACAGTCACTGTGGGAACTGGCCAACAGGATTATTGGCCGGCATACATGTCAATCGGAAACCTTCACAATAATGTCCGACGATTGCACAGGAGTGGGGTTGAATTGTTAGCCTTTCTAGCGATTCTGAAAGGCAAGTAGCATCACTCCTCACCTCCGCTTATACCATTGAACTCTTCCAGTGACAAAGAAATACGACAATCCTTTGTTTCGCCAATTCAAGAAGCAGCTATTTCATACCGCTATGTCATGGATGCTCAACCCCCTCAAACCTGCGATGACAACACCTGCATTATTATGGTGCTCCGACAATCGATATTGCCGCATTATTTTTGGAATTGGCCCTTACATTGCCAACTATCCTGAACAGGTACTTATCTCTGGAGTGGTTCAGAATTGGTGTGGCAGGTATTATCATTCTCATCTTCCCCCATACCCTGATTCTGCACTTACGTCCATTACATTCACAACGAACATTCACGCTGACTGATCTTCTCTTGTCCTAGATGTGTCACATTTCCTAGCGATCTTGATGCGGGGGGGCACTACGAACCACAGAACTGATGAAGGTGGTTGCTGAAGAGATCGCTTCTAGTACTGTAGCATGGGATGATTGGGGCATTGACATCAATATCACGGTAAGTCCAACTTTGTTATATTTTACTTTGGTGATGACCCGGACCCCATGCCGTATTTCAGATCTTCACACATCACTTTCCCTGTGCTGACATTTTCCAGCTCATTGCACCAGATACAGTATTCTCCATCAGCTGGTAAAGGGAACATGCAAGGACCACCTTGTCAAATGGGTTATGAAATTCTTGGAGTGTAGGTATGGGAAGGCTGGTGCAAAAGATCGATTAGCTGATATCGATTGCCGGTAAGCCTTATCTGATTTCAGAAACCTTGTCTGATCACTGAGTCACATTCTATTTTAGCATTTCTGTCGTCCCTCCCTTTCCTGGACTGAGGAGATTTCCAGATGGCTGCGGTTTCACCCAGTGGACCGGGAATGATTCCAAAGCACTCATGAAGGTGGGTTCATTGATTCTCTCCTTCAGTTTATTATTCAGAACAACAGGTCTATCTACCTGCTATCAAAGGTCATGTTCCAAGTGGTATGGTGCACGCAATCCGTGCTTTTCTTGAATTTTGCTATATCATCCGGCATAATGTTATCACAGAGAAATGCCTTCATGACCTGAGGCATGTGCTCTCTTGCTTCCATCGATACCATGAAATATTCCGAGATGTTGGTGTTCGCACTAATTTCTCTCTTCCCCGCCAGCATTCCCTTACCCATTACGAGTCGATGATTCGGCTTTTTGGTGCTCCAAATGGCATGTCCACATGATGTCCATTACTGAGTCAAAGCATCTCGTCGCCGTAAAAAAGCCTTGGCATTGCTCAAGCAAGAACAAAGCACTAGGACAAATCTTACAGACAAATCAGCGCCTGTTGCAGCTAGCTGCTGCCTGTGCTGACTTTGAGGCACGCGGTATGTTGCCAAAATCGACACCGTGTGCCAGTGGTACATATCGATAATACTGCTATTTTGAACAGTCGTTACTTAACTATGAACCTCACAGCTGCTCCCTCATCCACCGAGCCCTCAATGCGACAGGATGATGTGGAGTCAGATCAAGATGAGGCTGCCGGTGTAGTGCACCACTCCATTGGACTAGTACATTCAGATGTCAAGCTTGCTCAGACACCAGGTAAGCTCGACATTGCTTTATTCATACATAGCCATTGTGAACCAGAACTCATCTCAATTGCAAGCTCGTGGCTGTGCGAAGACTGTGTTGGCCCTCACCATTGAGCTCAGTATTCCAGACCTGTCGATCCTCGTTGGGGAGTTTCTATCACAACAACTTGATGATGAGTTGCTCTTTTCTTCTGCTCTCCGTTGTACTCAACTCCTGGATCCCATCAAAGTGAAGATTTTTCATTCTGCCACAGTAACCTTTGTAGCCCCAAGTGATCCCAGTGGAGTCAATGGCCTTTGCCAAGAACAGATCTGTGCCAGCCCATCTTGGCATGGTGGCATGCCGCGATATGATTGTGTGCTTCTCAGCATGGACAATTCTTTCAATGGCATGTTGAGCATGGAAGTTGCATGGGTACTGTGTTTTTTTTCCTTCGCTTACACTAACGGTGCAATATATTCATGTGTACTCATATGTTGGTTTGAACGGATTGCGGATGAGCCAGACGAATTGACAGGGATGTGGATGGTCTCTCCCTCCTTCCTTGAGGGTGAAAGACACCTGGCCATTGTCCCTGTCAAGAGTATCATCCGCAATGTCCACCTTATTCCGATTTTCAGTGCTGACCAGGTTCCAGATCATGTAACATATGAGAACTCTTTAGATTTGTATTGCAGCTTTTATGTTAACTGTTTCTCAGATCACCATGCATTTGAACTTGTTTCTTAGGCAATTACTGTACTTTATGGTGTAACTATCTGTGGGTTTACATCGCTGGAGCAATGCATACATACTTCCCAAACCATCACTAGTATGTCGTTATAATAATTTGCCATTTCTAGCAACGTCAGACCTTCAAGAGGCCTTGTATGCTGTGTCAAACAGACCTCGTGACGTACCAGCAGATACTTGCCCTTGCATCATCAACTGTCTGGTAATTTTCTACTGTTGCTCATGTTGTTCGCCTAAAACTGATGATTAGTATAGATCCTTCTAATCAAGTCATATTTGCTTTTGCCATGCGCTGGAGCAATCACTCATTCTTCAAGGTCAAAGCCATTGACCACTCTGGATATCCGACGTTCAGTGTCAATCACCTGAACAGCCCCGTCACTTACTCCTCCGGGGGTTTCCTTGAGCAAGACATCAATTCCCTTGACCCTAACTTCGTTTCTCTTCTCCATGGCTCCGCTGCCAGCAGTTCAGACTGCACTGAAGGAGTTGGATCCATCAATCCCTTCATTAAGAACCTCTTTTCTGGAAAAGCAAGTGCAACCCAGGTACATCCCAAGCATGAAGATACCATCGTCGCAGCGCAGCAGCCCATCAAGCCTATGCGTGCCCCATTGACACGTTGCAAGGACACTATCAAGCGAATGGCAATGGTTCAGGAGGGTGGTGTAGTTGAAGATCGAGATCGAGAAGAGGATGATACTTCCAATGCTTATGCAGGTGTAACATCACACACGACTGGTGAGTTCAGAGCAGCCCTCAATATCTTGTTCGAGACACTCACAGACACTCAGTGCAGGTTTGTCTTCTGCATAAATCCCAATGACTCCCAATTGCCCAATCAACCGGAGGGACAGAGTGTCAAGGGCCAGATCCGAAGTTAGGACTCAGCTGCAGTTACCAAGAGGAACGTGAACATTTTCGAGGTGGGATTAACTCCAGGAATGTTGTAGATGGCTCAGCGAAGGAGAAGGCTGAGCATACAAGAAACATCTTAGCTTTGCATGAAGCTGGCATGGTTCTCGGCCAATATAAGGTACACTCCTTGTGGCTATTTGTCACCGAACACTAAGATTCTCATTGTTTTAGGTCTTCCTATCTCAAGCTGCATTCCATTCACTCAAGGATTGCATTCGTGCCCTAGATGTTGAAGAGCAGAAATGAAACCGCCTCAACGATGCAGAGGCAGAAGTCAGCATCAATGTCTGTCCAAGAGGCGACCCTTACACTCCCTACGCATCTCCAGGTCCCCCTCCAGACGATTATGCTGATCCTTTTAACCAAGTAGCCTCCCAGGCACACACTCCTCTCGTTGACAACGCTCTCCTTTCCAACATGGGGATCTCTGTGTATGTCGCCCTATGTCCCATTTAGCTGCTGACCCACAGTTTCTTTTGCAGTATGGTTCACAACAAGAAGATGCTCAGTGTTTGTGGCAAGACAGCACTCTCATACGCCAAACAATCTATTCATCACAATGATGCAGGTCTACGAGTATTTCATTTCACATCACATGGCTAGTACTAGTAAGGCATTCGAATCACTCTTCAGTTCTGTCACATGTTTACCCAGTCATTTTACTTTTTTCTGTCTCCGTATGGCCAATGTACACACTGGCAAACCTCTTCTGATCTCGAACCAAATGATATTTTTTGTATTAAATGTGCAGTAGTACTAATATACTTGGTGTCTTTTATGAATCTATCTATATAATATGTCTTGCGTGTCTAATCTGTCTCTGTGTGAATTTGCCAAAAGTTCTATAAGAAGGAAAAGACATGTTGTGTCCTTGGCTACCGAGCTAATCAACTTGGCGTGCTAACATTATGTCATTAGACAAATTAGATGCGGCAAGCCATGAATAAGCCAAATAAAGAACGCTGTAATTTTACTGATGGCCTATGCATCGTCGTGCATTATTCAGAACTCATCGACCTGTACGATCGGGAAAAATAATAGTCGTCTCTCTGCTCCACAAGGACTCACTCCATCTGATCTAAGTCACTGATCTAAATCACTCATGCACTCGTTTCGCAACAAAGTTATACCCTACAAACACGGGCCGGAAGGCACAATGTGTGTTCATGCGTATGCTTGCTTGCGAGCACAATGGAAAACGGTGGAAAGGCAACTGCACAGGATTGCATGTGAGGGTGAGGGTAAGGACGAGGGTGGCGAGGGCGAGACCGCAAGACCGTGAGGGTGGTGAGGCGAAGCAAGGGCAACACGCATGCAAAGGCAAACGACAACGCGACAGTGTGCGTTCTCGTTTGCATTTGCAAACGCTTGCAAACGCAAAGGGGGATGATGAGGACGAGGGCAATGAAGGTGGCGGGGTGGCGGGCGACACGAGGACAAGACGGTGAGGGTGATGAAGAGAGAATGGTGATGAGGGTGAGACTGCGAGGGCAACACGAGGACGAAGGTGGCGAGGGTGAGGGCGACAAGGGTGAGATGGCAGGGGCGAGACGGCAAGGGTGGTGCAAGGGCGAGACAGTGAGGACAGCAGGATGAGGCGAGAGTAATTGTTGCATGCAAATGCAAACGAGAACACGCATTCGCGTTCTCATTTGCACTTGCATGCTATGGGTGACTGGTGACCGGTGACGATGGTGAGATGAGGGTGACGATGTTGGAATTACACTCGAGATGAGGTGGTACAGCCACCGCTTACATAATCACTCATACATCGCACAGTAGAGTACCATAGTCTTCTTTAGTGACTTACAGTACTCTACAGGTAGCTATTGCTACTATGCTAATATTATAGTGACTTACAGTACTCTACAGCCCATCCTATCACAGGATTCTACAGACGAGGCATGTGGCTGTGTGTGGGTTAGCCAAGGGCAGTCACGTGATCTGCACTTTGCAGGCGAATCCTTGTCAGACCGGCCTTACCCACATACTGTACCCACTGAAAGGAATTCTTGCGCGCTCTCCAAACTCTCCCCATCGCTGAGTTACAACTCATGAAGGGGTTAGCGTTTTAGCCACAGGTGAAGACCCCATGGCTCATGGATCCAGGGGTTATCCCAACACAACCCACAGACACCTGTACCCCTGGCCACACCCCTGCGGGTTACCCCAACCCCCACTGATCCTTAGAGGTGAGGGTCGAGACGACGAGACAGTGAAGGAGAAGGCAGCATGTCCGCATGGCCACATGTAGGTAAGTGTATAGGCATCTGACGGCAGTACCCACACCCGCACTCGTGCGGTTGCCTAGATGTAGTGTTAGTAAATAAAATTGACAACTACAAACAACGAAATTCAATGACAAGACATCTTGATGCTGATAATTCATGACACCTAAATCCCGACGATGAAAAAAATGACATTTCTGTGTCGCTGATAAACAGTGGCAAGGAATTGAGTGACAATGTCAGTCAATTCTGGGTGATCAGTGACACAGTCATCTAATTTTAGTGGTTTTACTTCCCACAATGTACGTAAGTGTGCACGCTGAGGTCAACTTCAATTGAACAGCGATGCATCTCAAGACTGTCTTCCTACCGTGATTGTAAGCCTGGAAGACTGCAGGGTCAGACACGGGGCTACCAGACTCCAGTGTCACAGTGACGGGAGACTAGCTTGAAGTGGCAAGCTTACAGCAGATTTGGAAATCAATGGTGGGGGCGTGCCTTGAACCTGTACCACCACCTGCCTGGGGTTTTCCCATGGTTCAGCCTGGACAGCACTAGGGAAACTCTTACTATTGCCATGCACAGCAGGCCTCAAAGCCTGCAGTCCTGCAAAGTTCCCCTCAGATGGTGTGCCCTAAGTGGGCACCTTGGACTCACACCACTGTCAACATGGGGAGTCCACCCATCAGGACCAAGTTAAGAGCCTGGGAGAGTTGCATCTAGCCATACTACATCAACCAAGATATATCCACTTTTCATACCCTATTGGTGAAAGAATCTTCCAAAAAGCATCCTATGAACATCAGGAAACCTTGTTTTTGTGATGTAGAGTGACCCTTTTCAGTAGTGGCTGTAGCCTATCATACTATGAGCCTGAATG
Source organism: Zangia roseola (assembly GCA_038090095.1). Taxonomy (NCBI): domain Eukaryota; kingdom Fungi; phylum Basidiomycota; class Agaricomycetes; order Boletales; family Boletaceae; genus Zangia; species Zangia roseola. The sequence goes on from JBBPMD010000254.1 coordinate 32,935, forward strand.
GCAATGAATATTTTACCTTCATTTTTGCACTTCTGTGATTGCAAATGTTTGTTCTTGTGGCTGATGGGGCTGACAATTGAGATGGAGATCCAAAGTTCACAAACCTTCATCTGATGCCTACAATTCCAGTTCGTTATCACAATCACAATCAAGGTTGTGCTTACATCCACTCCCTTATACTTCAAGCAGTCAATTCACTTGCAGACTTCACACAGATCATGATTAATCATGTTGCTCAGAATGTGTCTCAAGATACTGCTGAGGATGGTGTTGCAGAGGTTCCCCAAGATGCTGCCAAATGCCATTGGCAAGTAGTGATGCTGTGGCCCAGCTTGGCCTGAAAGCCCCAGCTTGGGCCTGGCTTTGAAGGCTCCCAGCCTCATAAAACTGAGGGCTGGGCCTTGGGCCACCAAAGCCCTCAAAGCCGGCCTGGCCCAGCCTGAAAGCTGTGGCTTAGGCCTGGGCCATGGCCTGGTACAGTGCCAGATGAACGAGCACACATGCACATACAGGTGTGTTGTCTGTGTGTGTATATGTGCTCACTGTCTTGTTCTCATTGTCACTCATCATGAGTAGGGATGCTGAATGAGGTGAAGTGCGCCTGAAGAGCAAGCATACTGTTGGTTGATGTGAGAGGTTCATCCCAGGAGATTCCAGGGAGAGAGGAACAGAAGGTAAGGCTGCTATTGACCACCTGGGCTGGTGGGGAGTTGGTCCGATGATGGGGAAACAAGGTCCAAAGATGAGAAACAAAGTCTGAAGGCAATCGGACAAATCAGTGGCTTGTTAGACCGCGCGCGGGATGAATACAAGATGAACACTAATGATGATGAGGACAATAATGATGATGCAAGGGTGAGGACAAGTTTTCTCACAAGGAAATGATGACAGGGGACATGGGAATAATCTGGAAGATACTTATTTCATATCGTGTCACATGGCTTTATAGTCCAGGCATACCCTAGACTTCAACAAGATGTGAAATAAGTTGAAATGTAGTAACAGGTGTCAAAATGTGAATATAAGTCAAAAACAAATATCAAATGTTGAAATATGTCGAATACGAGCGTGAATGAAGTTGCCTGCATGAGTCCGAAGTGATTGTTGGACCAAACAAATGCTAAGTATGAAAAATAGGTCTGCAGACTAATGCGGATGTAAAAACGAGTAGAGCAGATCAATGTAAATGCAGTAAAAGAAAATCCTTCAAGTTGGAGAAGTGCATGAGACGTACCAATGACTTTCTGGGGCAGTCATAGACACGTGATATGATCGATTTCGGTAGTAGGGAGTTCTGCTCCCCTACAGTGCATGGGTGAGCACATGCACAGTGAAGTGGGTGGGTGTTACAAACGCACCTGAAACCCCTATCTTCTTTGAAACATATGAACAATCCCCTATTCACTCGAACACTTATGACTTTTCTTACTTTCTTACTTTCTAAGGTCACGTGACTAACACGTGCCTACCTCATGCCAAAGCTATGTTCGGAACACAATCCGATTGGCTGCCATGTTATACACAGCCTACGGACCTATTGTCCAATCGGATACAACCCGACCTCATGTTCACACTTCTATTCTCGCACAGCAACAAAGGCTGTCCTCTTCTCTTCTCTTCTATGACATTCCACGAGATTCCGACCAATGGCGGAATACTCTCTTATCTCTACCCTATGCCCTATACCAAATAACTACAAACATCTGTATGAGTATATATACCATGAATACATCGGCCAGTAAACTCATCAAAGTTTACTTGGTCTTTCACTGCCAACATCCTCACTTGCCTCTGAGCACTTTACCGTTTCACTTCACACTAGTCATTC